>JAJVDC010000274.1:0-38218 GCA_021436925.1 Neofusicoccum ribis
GTACTATTAAGTAGTATTCTTTAATAAAGAACTACTATATAATAAAATAATAATACGTAGGGGTAGGTATCTTTTAAAGTATAAGATAGTAGCGGGCTATTAATCTTATACTAGTACTAATTAAGAAGCGCTTATAGGCCTATTTATACTATAAATATAGTATACTACTACTAGTAGAGAGGCTTAGTAAGCCCATCTATAATTATATCTATAGTAGGCGTTTATCTAAAGTAAATCTTATCTACTTATACCTCCTAGCGTAGCTAATAGTTATATATATCTATATAGTAAAGCTTAGTACTTAGCTTACTTATATTCTCTTCTATAAGGCGAAGAGTCTACTTATTATTATATTAAATCTTAATTAGATATTCTAGATTAAATTAAATAGCGTAGAAGAAGTACTTCTACTAGAAATATTATTTTACTATCTTAGATAAAGTAAGGAGCTCGGCTTCTATAGTAGAGATTATAATAGTAGGTTACTTTAAAGCTTTCTAATCTACTATAGCTTTAAAAAGAATTATAATAGTATTTTAATAGCTTCTCTACGTCTTAATATTATTAATAAAGAAGGCGTTACTACTAATAGTAAAGATATTAGTCTAATTCTATATAAAACCTATATAGTATAGGTTTAGTTACCTAGTACTACTAAGATATAATAGAACTCGCTTAGTAAGATAAATATAACGTCTAGAAAGGTTCTAAAGGAACTTAGAAAGCTTTATTATAGTAAAGATAATATTAGAACGTGTATTAACTACTATAAAGTTAATAAATTCTATAATACTTTAGTAGATATAGATATCCTAGACTATAATATATCTATTATTTAAAGTAATATTCTTATCTACTAGTAGAGGAGTCTTTATAAATAAGTAATTCTTAATATTATACTTTATAAGAAGTTCTAATATATAAGACTTCTATAATAGTTATAAATACTACTATTCTTTATCTCTAGTAATTCTTAGAGCTAGAAACTATTATATCTTCTCTATAACTTTTATCTTATACTTCTTAAAGAGCTACTCTTAAAAGAAGATAGTATACTCTTAATTTTTATTTTTATATACTATAATAACGTCGTTAATAAAGAAGAAGACAATAAGAAAGTTATTTATATAGAGATAGGGGACGTCTAAGACCTTATTAAGGCCTAGATCTTTTAGTATAGTATAGAAATACTTCTACTATAGTACTAGTAATTACTTAAGGCCGTATAAGGCTCTTAAAAGATAAAGAATTATTTCTAAGGTAGTATTTATACCTTCTAGAGGTTTATAAAGAACCTTCTCGTCTAGAGGGATATATAGAAATATATTAACTACGTTATACTAATACGTCTCGAGGTTAAATACGTTAATAATACTTATTAGAGTACGAAATATTCTAAAGGTAAGAGTTATAGCGTAGGTATTCTAATAGATTATCTATAGGTTGTCTTATATATAGATTCTAGCCTTAAATTTAATAAGGTTACCTTTCTTATTAAATTTATACTTAAAGACCTATATAAGTAGTATAATCTACTACTTAGTTTACTCTATAGAGGTCTACTATAACTTCTTCTATACTTCTTTAGCCTAGATCTTCTTTAGCTCTTTCTAGAGTACTTCTATAAATTAGTTCTTAAATTAGTAGATAAGTATCTCCTAGTAGTTATATAGTTTAAGCGGTAGTTAGTTATAATAGACTTATAGAGTAGAATCTTTAGTTTGAAATACTATAGTAAAGGTAGTAAGAAAAGCCTTATTAGTATCCGCTTAGATATTAACTTACGCTATATAGGCGTTATACCTCTAGCGGGTTCGCCTACTCTTAATAATATTATATATATTAACGCTTAAAGCGATCTTATCTACTTTTAGTACTTAGTTATCTTTCTCTATTATTAGAAGAGGCTCTGTATTATACTAGACTAGTATAAGATAGCTAAGATAGTAGTATAATAACTTAGAGTTATACTTAGATAAGCTATAAGTGTTACTTCTTAATAATTTAGCTTAGCTAAGGTCTAATTAGTATTCCTATAGCGTGCTATATAAAATATCTAACGGACCTAGAGTGGATAATTAATTAATTAGTTACTTAATTAACTAGTTAATTACTTACTTAGCTAATTACTTTAGATTATATTACTCGTAGTTAGCTTACTCTAGTAAGAAGAAAGAAGTATAGATTACTCTAGTCTCTTTCTTAATATCTAAGTCTAATACTTCTATATCTAAATTTAATAGCTAGATATAAGGTCTAACTATTATAAGTACTTCTTCTAGCTTTTCTTCTACCTTAAATAGCTTACTATATATCTTACTAGAGTTCTACAAGTACTTAGAGTCCTTATTAAAGATAATATTATAAGAGTAAATAATTCGCTTACTAGAAGAGAACTAGATACGGTAGATATTTATAGATTTATATCTAATAAGATATCTAATAAGTACTTACTTCTAGAGCTTTTCCTTACGTAGGAGTAGCTTATTTAATACGTACGCCTTATAACTATAGACTCTAAGGTGTATAATTAAAGGCTTCTTATTATAAATAAGCTTAAAGGGTATTTTCTATCTAATATATTATATTAGGGTACGGTTTATAAGGTAGATAGCGGTAGTAATAGTCTCTAGCTATAGGTTATCTAGTAACCTTATACTAATACGAAGTACTTATACTTTCTTAATAATTATCTTATCTACTCGCTCTATATAACCGTTTTACTATAGTGTATAAGGCGCTAAGGTCTCTTATATAATACCTCTATAGTCTACTTTAGTATTAAAAGAGGTTCTAAGCGTTACTTTATTATTAGAGTAAAGAAAGACTAGTTTATACTTAAAGTAATACTTAATCTTACTTAGAAGTAAAAGAAGAATATCTACTAACTCTACTTTACTCCTATAGATTACTATAAGCGTGTAATTACTCTTAGTATACTTAATATAAGTAATCTACTAGTGCTTATTATAGGCCTTAATTATATTAATTATATTATACGTTACTCTAAAGAATACGTTATATAATAACTTCTTATAGCTTAGTAACTATAATATAATCTAATAAGCTTTCATCTATATATAGATATTATAGTACTATGCTAGCTATATATCTACTTAAATAGTTACACCGTCTATAGTAGATAGAAGTGTCTAAATGGTATTATTACCTATATAGCCGAAGATTTCGTGCTATTAAGTAGTAGGAAGGTTACGTATAGCTACTCCTACTATAATTATAGTAGAGTATTAATTATTAGGCGCTTTATTAAGCTCTAGATAGAAGTGATTACGATATCTTTAGAACTTATACACCGTTTAGTAATCTCTATAAAGGTGTATACCGCTAGTATCTATATAGATTCCCTTATTTATAGTCTTAGCGACTAATACTAGGTTTACTATAAAGGATGGGACGTATATAACGTCTAGTAGCGTAAGAGGCTTCTCTCCTTCTAGTTCTTAACTATAAATAACAATAGTACCAAATAATTTAATAGGAATAGTAATATTACCACTCGTAATCGTGTTAAATAGCCCTACTACTTGCGTCTTAGTGTAGCAATTCTTTATAAACCGATTATAGACATAGTGTAATAATCTAGTATCTATAATCTATAAGAGTTAGAGCGTAGTAGTACTTAAGTCTTACTTTACTATAAAAGCCGTATATATATTGATAGTAAGTACTTCGCCCTTAACCTCTAATATACTGCCTTGCTTCTTAGCTAAAGTAGGATCCTATAAGTTCTTCTCCTTCTTATTCTTCTAAAGTGCTTTTTTATAGTAGATAAGAGATGCCTCTACCTTGCTCTTAATAGAAGGGTTTGATATCTTCTTCTAAACCTTGGCTTAAACCTCCTTATTAGAAGTCTACCCCGAAGGTCTCCCTTTCTTATTAAGATAAGGGTAGTTCTTCTAAAGATAACTATCACTATAGAGATAGGTAGGAGGCTTACACGGTTGCTCTTCTCCCTTAAGTATTACGGTAAATAAGCTTACTCCCTTGCCTTTAGGCTGGTGAAGAGTCTCGCCGCGTGCCTATTACCGGTATTACTCCGTTAGGTAGGTGATTGTGAGTATATTTAATAGTGCCCGTTAAAGATCTAGGAGGAATGGAGACGTAAATTAAGAGTTATAGGAGTGAATTACATTTAGGAAAGTATAGGCGCCATAATTACCCTTAATATAAGGGAAATCATATACTTCTACCTTCCTAGCGAGGTCCTTCTATTATAATAACTATTTATTAATGGAGTAATTGCTCGGTCCCTTCCTTAGGTTGTCTAACTATTATATAAGCATCCCTTGTATTATATAATCTAACGGAGTAAGGTACTACTTAAGTACCTTAAGTTGATTATACGGTTAAGAGTCATCTACTCCTTAGAGTATTTAGAGTACTAAGGCGCTAACTAAGTTCTTAATAAGATCTAGGAGCTTATTTAGTACTTTCTATACCTCCTTATACTTCTTAAGCAAAGCCTTATACTTAATTAATAAGAGTTAATAGTCCTCTCATTGTTCGGCTATTATAGTAGTTGTTCCTTCTACTAGTACTAGCCGTACGGGTAATAGAGACTCTATTAGTTGCGTTAGAAGGCTTAGAAGCGCTGGATCGACGTATTTAAAGATATTAGCCTTTATAGCTTTAGATCTAATACTAAAATACCAGTTGTCCTACTATAGGGACGTATCTAAGATGATGATTGGCCTATAGGAGCTTATAGTAGCATCTAATAAGGTTTAACGCTAGTAAGAGCGGCTATAGGACTACTATAGAAATAGTAGGGGGGTTTAACAACTTCTATTAGTACTATAGCGCGTTAGTAACTAATAGTACTTAGATAGTGGTTAAAAGAATATTAGATAATAATAATATATCGTCTAGATACCGCGGAACGACGTTAAATATATAGAAAAGTACTTGTAGAGGGTGTACTAGATGGTAGAAAGCATCTAACACGCATCTAGGCTTATAACTGTAGTAAAGTAGATGATCTTACAATGTAGTAAGATTCTTAGCATGGTATGGAGAGGAGGGTTAGAGAGGTGCCCTGTATACCCGCCTCTCGCGCTAGCTAAAGTCGGACTAGCATACAGTCATCTGATTCGCTACATCAAGGCTGACCGGGTCTTTCTCGGATGCCTTTCGTGGGGACTCTGCAATCGCGTTCTCAATCATGGTGCGTGGTAGACTGATCTAAGTCAATACGGGAAGAGAGGGATTATATACTACAATCCGGCCGAGACGCTTAGAACAGACGGAATGATTGGAACGGATCAGGTCCGCTCGATCTTATCTTGTGACCGGAGATTGCTAGTCAAACTTCTCAACAACCCCTCATCTAGACCGCACCGGCCAAATGCGGGGAGACATGACCCTCGGTAAGCTTAATCTGCCGAGGAAGAGCTCTCGTAAAGCTTCTGTGGGCACACGGAACCCGGTTGGGATCGGTCCGACGCCGTGTCCATGCAACAGGCCAACCTGACCAATACATGACTTGTGATTCGGACAAGCAGACAATGAGAAAGATGTATCGAGGCGCACTTGATGAGTTAATGACAGATCACTCCCGCCTCGCTTGATACATGTATACAGCCCTTTTTTCTTTTCAACGACACAGCTCAATTTAGCCACGAAGTAGAAGATAATCTGAGTTTTTTGCATGAAATTAACAAACGTAAGCGCCAGTGCGACCATTTTCCATTTCACCCTACAGCTACCACGCCAGGCCCTCATTCCTAGAACTGTTGCAAGCCAAGCCTTCATAGAAGCTGATTTCCTCCTCAAGTCCCCCTGTCACCGCCAGTGTAGGAGTCGCAGGCCATATCCTTTTTGCCAACTTCTGTTCTTGAGCTCTATGGTCTATAGCATTTTCCCGCATGAGCTTCTGGAAATATAGCGGGCCCTATTCAAGTAAGTTAGGACTAACAACCATGTAATGAAGACTAGCGTAATCGGATAGGGAATGAAATTGAGTAAGCCATACTTTTTCATTGAACGGATGCAGCTTTCCGTTGATAAATACTCCAGTATTAAAGTTCTTCTACACTGCATTACAGAAATCCTTGTCTTCCTTAAGCACCTGTTTGAAGAAAGAGTCGATTTTATAAAACTCTTCATTAGTAGCGTTCTTATGCCGGTATGCCTCGTACTCCATAGAAGAGGTGGTTGCGGAGACCGGTGTGCAGCGCATAATGTAGAAAAAAATGGGACCCACGACTGTCAGCTCGGTACCGAGTAGAATTCTGGTGGGAGACGTACGATAGAGTAAGGGAGGCGTTGGGGTAGTAGAAGGTGCTTGCGATCTTGATGCCAGCATCTTCGGATTTGTCGGTGTTGAGTTGTTTGATGTGGCCAGCTTGAGTATTGTTGGAATTCACGTGTACCTAGATACTACATTAGGTATAGCGTCATGGTTGCGTATAAGTCGGGCACCTCTTTTGCCTCCCTACCACGGCATGCTAAGAATCGTACTTCATTCTACCACCACTTCACAGTTCAACAGTTATGAGCCCGGAAGCGCATTAGATGCCTTCTGTCAACGCTACGATCCTCCCAAACCTCTTTTAAGTGGTTTTTTCGCTATTCCGCGGTATCCGGGTAGTACTTTTAGTATTAGTGCCTTCTTTCTCTACTAAAGAGCATTACGGAACCTCCGCTTTACCAAATCAGAGTCCTTTAATCACCTATTATTTCCTATACACTTCTCTTGTCTCAGTTAAGCATCTTTAAACTGTCTAATTAATCCACCTCAACGCTATAAGCTCCTCAAAGACTATAGTGGTTCTAAAGGGCTTATAGTAATAGAAAGATTGGTATTCTACTATTAAAGGACGTGTATAGAAGGCTAACATTTAGAAACTTATTGATCTAGTAAAGCTAACGCTTCCGGAGATAGAAACGAAGCTAAATATACTAATAACCCTAAGTAGAGACGTACTCGACCTCTATAAGCTTAAACTGAAGGAGTATAAGGAGTAGAAGAGATCTCTTAATAATCTTTCAAACCTTATTAAAGACTCTATTACCTCCTATCTTCTTCTAGTTCTTTGCGGAGCCGAGTCCTCCTCTTCCTACTACTATCTAAAGGTTCTAAAGTAGTATATTACTCCTTTAGATTACCTTACGCGGTAGACCCTTATACTATAACTTAATAAGTTAAGAAAGACTTCTAAGCGTTAGAATATTCTTAAGTGGCTGTCTAACTAGGAAAACCTAGCTCGTAGGGCGAAGGTTTATAGGTTATTCTATATAGACGGTAACGACGGTACTATTATATTCCTAACTATATTATTACACGTCGATTTAGAGTTTACTATTAGCCTTATAACCGAGATCTAGAGGAACCCTACTAAGGTCCTTAAGATTATCTACCTAATAGAGTACTATTATTAACGCTACTATATTCTTATACTAGTAGAAGGAAAGTCTATTTTAGCCTTTACTACTACTTTTTATAGTAAAGAGTAAGGTAAGATAACTTTAAAGTGTTAATATAGTACTACTTATTAGTACTATAAATGCCCTTACCTTAATAAGGACGCACGTCCTTTAGACTAGATACTAAGTAAGAAAGTATAAGTAAAGATCGCTAAAGTCTTAAAGAATCCTCGAATTAAGGTAATAGTTAATACTACTATTTTACGGTATAGAAGTATTAATTTAACTTAGCGAAATGTAGATAAGGAGCTAAAGTAGACCTTAAAGTAGACCTTAACCACTAAGGATAGCGGGTAGGACTTATCTAACGGCTCTTAGTACTCTTTAGCCACTATTATTAGAATAGCCTTCTTAAGTAAGAGTAAGATTACGGCTACTACTCTCGTATAGTTATAGATTCTCGATTTAGGCTCGTCTTATTATATATATAATTGATATATAGAGTACTATTTTATAAAGACTCGTAATACTACTCTAAAGAATATAATTATAAGCGATAACGTTACGCTTTTAGTTACCTCTTTCAGCGACGTTATAGTTAACGCTATAGGACTATAGGGAATTAAGCCTCTTATATTAAGAGATATTACTTACGTCTCTATCTTTATAGCCAACCTTATTTTAATTACTAGAGCTAAACGCAAGGGCCTAGACATGGATACTTACTATATACACCTCTACTATAAGAATCGGATAGTCTATCGCTTCGTAATCTATTAGAATCTATTCTTTATTAAGCTTAATAAGATAGATTATTCCTAGTAGGATTTAGGTAGTATTAAGGTAGGTGTAGCTATTCACACGCTTCCTATAGAAATACTATATAATATTTTTACACACGCTGGTAAAAATACTATTTAAGCCCTTCTAGACGTAATAGATGGTATTATACTCTAGAAGAATATAATACTACCCTAGTATTATAATACCTACGCTCTAACCAAGGTATACTAGTTGGTTTTACGCTCTCCTACACATAAGAAGTTAAGCTATAAGCTATTCTTTCGAGCTTTAGTCGATATAATTAGTATAGTTACTACATTTAATGGTGATTAGTATATTATACATTTAGAATATACCGCTATTAACTTCATTCTAGCGAAGACTCACGCGCTTAAATCAGAAGTACCGGATATCATTCTGGACTTCTTACAACTCCTCAAGGTCCGCTTTGATTACTAAACAGCCTTCCTACGCTCTGACGGCGAGAAATCGCTTAGTCATACATTCAGTTAGGAGCTCAGGAGACGTGGTATCACCTGGGAGAAGTTATCGCCATACACACCTTAGCAGAACGGGAACTCTAAGCAGTTAGGCCATCTTATTATTCTTAAGGCAAGAGCTTTGCGAGTAGGTGCCAACCTGCCAGACCGCCTGTGGCCTGAGACTGTCCAAGCGGCAGTATATCTCTTCAATCGTACCCCTTCCCGCCGGCTTGGCTGGAGGACTCCATTTGAGTTACTTTATGAGAAGAAGCCCAATGTCTCGCATCTACGTGTGTATGGCCGCAAAGCATATGCACTGGATAAGAACATACCTCGCAATGAGAAGCTCAAGGAACGTGCTCTTATGGGCTACCTTGTGGAATACTATCGAACGGTACGAGAAAGTAGACGCCGCTATCCTATAAATTAAAGCTATCTAAGCTGACTATATACTACGCGTTCGGAAGAATACGGGAGCTATTATAGTAACCTCGGTTATAGTAAGAAGGTAAGAAAAAGGGGTAGTATGGAGGCTAGCGTAATAGCGTTGAGCTAAGAGTAAAACACGTGATTGCGGGCTAATGTGGTTGACAATTTCTCACCTATATTCTTGTAGCAAAGAAGAATTTACAGCAACACTGCGATGACAGCTTTAGTAAACCAGCAGTAATTGAAAGTTCTTTGACTGGTGTGTTTGGCTTCTTGAAAAATGTTATGCAAAAATATGCATTCCCACTCCACTATTGTGTCGCTTTTCCTCGGAGTACTTCGGCTTTGAAATTGAGTTAGGTTTGACCAAGGACGAGTTAATTCAAAAAAAAAAAAAAAAGAAACGTTCGTAGCTCCTATCATTTACCGTGTACTATTGGAAAAGTAAAGCGGGAGGATAGTGCAAATTTTGTGCCCCGCATGCGAGAATTCTCAATGTGAAATGAGGCGTACTATCAATGAATAAAACTCCATGCAATGGCGAGGGTGTATGTTCGGCACGGAGATGCATGCACTCCAAAACTTCCCGGAGAGATTTGCCGCAAGTCCCACTGACGCATATTCGGAAATCGGAATTCCGGTAGCAAATTCTAATTGATAGACTTTCTGGAAATATCTTACTTGCGATTTTGAGTTCCGAGAACGAAGGAAACATACGGAGAGAGAAAAAGGATGAGAAAAAGGGAAATGAGGAACAAACGCCACAAGGAGACAAACGCCTTCTACATACTTCGCGGCACAATCTAGAGTGTCCAACACCCAGCCAGCAACCCCTTCCCCCTCTCTACAAATCCCCGACAAGCGCCTCCTCGCCCCTGCTCTCCAACACGCGGAAGACGCTCTCGAAATGCGCGACCGCGCCATCGAGCTGCGCATCGCTCAGGGCCCTGCCATCCCACTGCAGCTTGAGGCGGTATCCAGTCAAGGTCTTCTGGACCTCGACCATGAGGGCGTAGTTGACGGTCATGTAGATGGGGCGGCTCTGGGCCATGACCAGCCAGCGGGGGGCGTCGCTCTTGGCGGCGGGGTCGAAGGGCTGGAAGCAGTACAGCAGCTTGGCGGCGTGCGCGGCGCGGTCGCGGCCCAGGTGGTCGTAGATCTGCTGCAGGCCGACGCCGCCGTGCTCGGTCGTCTCCCAGAAGTGCGCCTGCACGTCGGCCAGGAAGGCGGCGGCGGGCGTGGCGGCGGGCAGCTGTCGCCGGTACGGCAGGAAGTTGGCGCAGGTGCCGTTGAGGAGCTGCGGGCTGTCGACCGGCGCGTTGCGGCCGGTGATGAGGTTGTCGAGGAGCACGTCGCGCGTGCCGGTCAGGCGGCCTGCGACGACGAGGTAGGCGGCGAGGAAGACGGTCGAGGGCGTGACGCCGAGCTTGGACGAGATGGCGTCGATGGGCGCGGCGATGGTGGCGAAGCGGAGGCCCGAGCCGATGGGCGACGAGGGAAGGTTGTGGGTTGGCTTGTACGTCGAGAGTGTCTTCTTCCAGTACTCGAGGTCCTCGCTGTGATCGGCGGTGGCAGCCCAGTCGATGTACTTGCGGAACGAGTGGACTGGGGGGTCTGCTTCTCCGCGCGCCATGGCGGCGAATTGCTCGTCGAAGATGCGCAGGAGCGTGCCGTCGTAGGAGCCGTGGTCAATCTTGATGCAAAGCGTCCGCGACCCGTTCGCGAGGGAGTGCAGCAGACGGTATTTGACATGGGCTTTGCCGAAGGTGAAGGTGCTGTCACGGAGTTCCTCCATGTACCGGACCTTTTCCTCGTCCGTCTCGTAGCAGAGCTCCTCCCAGTTCAGAGAAGAGTCCTTGAGGACGATCTGTCGGTTCTGTTAGCAAAGCAATTAATCTGCGCGCGTGCTGGCACCTACCTGGTACCACGAAGCCGGGTCGTTGAGATCTGCCTGGTGGTAGCAAGACCGAAGGATCTGGGTCTGGGCTGTGAGCCTCTCAGTGAGTGTCCGCCACTGGGTCAGGTGGAAGTCCTGCGGGAGGTCTCGGCAAGCGGTCAGGTTCCAGAACTGATGCTTCTTGCTTCCCTGGATGAGGAACTCGGTCTGGCCCGGGCCGCAGGGATACACGTCCTCGACCTTCTGCGCGGCCTCGAGCGCGGCGATGGCGGCCTTGACCGTGCTCGGGATCGTGATCTCCTTCTTCGCGGCGGTCTTCTGCTGCTGTCGCTTGAGCTTCTTGGCCTGCTCCGCCAGCGTGGCGTGGCTGAGGACATCGGCCACCGAGATGCTGTACGAGAGTCGGCGGCATTCGGCCACGACGTTGATGGCGGAAATCGAGTCTCCGCCAAGGGCCGCGAATGCAGACGAGGCGCCGATCGAGTCCTCCTCTTCGCCGAGCGCGGTTGCCCACGCCTGCTGCATGATGCGCTCCTCGTCGGTCTCCACGGCCTTGAACTCCGTGTGGCCACCGTCTTCGCCAGCCAGGTACGGCGCCAGGGCAGCCTTGTCCATGCTCTCGACAAGAGCCACGAGCTTCTTGCGGTTCGCCTTGCCCGACGCCAGGGTGGGGAAGCTGTGGAAGGGCAAGAAGAGAGACGGCATCATGTAGTGCGAAATGGTGCGCAGGTTCTGCTTGAGCTCCGACACCTCGGCGAGCCTGAGATCCGCTGCCATCGGGAGCTCATTGCTGGGCCGGTGGTCGCCGCTGAAGATGCAGAAGGCGACGAGTTGTCGCTTTCCGGCAAGCTCCGCAACGGAAACGACAACGGCATCGACGGCGCCCGTCTTGAGGATTGCATTTTCGATCTCGCCAAGCTCGATGCGGAACCCGTTCAGCTTGACCTGATAGTCCTTGCGGCCCAAGCAGCTGCGTTGCAATCATGTCAGTCTACTACTCGTTGAATCCTTGTCGCTCGGGGAAAACTCACATCAGTGATCCATCGTCCGCCCACTTCGCCAAATCTCCAGTCCTGTACAGCACCTGCCCGTCGGTGTCTTTCACGAAGGCCGCTTCGGTCTGGTCTGGCCGGTTGATGTAGCCCTTGGCCAGGTGCGCGCCCCGAACACACAGCTCTCCGACCTGCCCGTCCGCCACGCGCTGCAGGCTGTTGTTTTCCGGGTGCACGATGACAGCCTCCACGTGCTTCAGGGGCAGGCCGATGCTGTTCAGGTCGCCGTCAGGCTCGACCTTGGACACGGTCATCAGGATGGTGGCCTCGGTGGGCCCATACCTACGCATTGCTCGTTAGCATTGGTCTTTGTGGCAAAAGAATAAGGCGAGCGGAATTGTCGTGGAGTCTGAACTCACCCGTTGTACACATCCACGCTCTTCGCCCACTCCAAGATGTTGACGTCGATCTTCTCTCCGCAGACATTCAGGACCTTGAGCCGGGGCACCTCGGCGGGACCGCCACGGATCAGCTTCGTGATGGTCGGGGTCAGCATGACCTGCTCGACGCCCATGCGGTTGATGTGGCCGGTCAGGTCGGACAGCAGGTCGTCCTGCGGGGCGACGCACAGGGTGGCGCCGGCGGCGAAGACGGTGAAGACGTCGTAGTAGGAGGCGTCGAAGACGTAGTTCAGCACCCAGAGCGACCGCCACGCGGCCGTCGTGGCCGTGGCCTCGATCATGCCCTCGGTCGACGCGGTGACGGCCGAGTGAGGCACCAGCACGCCCTTGGGCAGCCCCGTCGACCCGGACGTGTAGATGGCGTAGATGTGGCTGCTGGGCGTCAGCTCCGCCACCTCCAGCGGCCCGCCGGCCGGGTCGAGGTCGAGCTCGTCCGGCACGATCAGCGGCAGGTTGAACACGGCGCACTCGGCCTTGTGCTCCGCGTCGGTGACGACGCGCTTGGCGGCCACGTCGGCGGCGATGAAGGTGTTGCGCTCGGCGGGGTTGCGCGGGTCGAGCGGCGTGAAGGCGGCGCCGGCCTTGATGATGCCGAGGATGGCGATGAGCGTCGCGGCCGACTTCTCCATGTACAGCGGGATCATCTCGCCGTGCTCCACGCCTTGCTCCAGCAGCCACTCGGCGAAGCTGTTGGCTTTCCCGTTCAGCTCTCCGTACGACAGTTCCTGGCCCTGGCTGGTGACGAGCGCGGTCTTGGACGGGTTGGTAGCGGCGTGAGCCTCGAACGCCGCGTGGGCGAGGCCAAAGCTCTTGCCGCTGACATGGCCAGGGATCTCGTCCGGCGAGATCTCCTCGAACGGCGAGTCGGCGCGGAAGAACTCGTGCAGAGGGCTTTGGGGGTTCTGGGCGAGCCACTTGACGCTGCTCTTGAACAGCTCGAGAGTGCGGCTGGCGTGGGCCACGTCGGCTGCGTACGGCACGAGCAGCTTCGCCACCGTCGGGTCGTCCTCCGTGACCTCGATGTTGATGAACTGCGTGAAGTTGTTTACGTGCGTGACGACAGGCGCCAGCGGGTCATCCATGCCGACGTGGCCGAGCTCGACCAGAACATTGACCGTTGTGTTGATGGCGGTCGGCTTGATGGATGCTGCCGCGAGGGCGTTCCTCAATCCAGCCGGCGCAAACTTGGACAGGTTCCACAGGTTGGCCTGCACGCTCTTGGTGAAGTCAACCGCCGTCTTGGACCTGTCGACGCCCACGCGGATCGGCGCAGTGCACAGCGTCGGCCCGGCAAGATCCAGGATCCCGTCGATGTCTGCATCCCTGCCAGAGAACTCCGTGATGAAGACCACGTCGTCGGAGGCAAGGCTCGCCGCCAAAGTGAGGGCCCAGGCTGCGTGGACGGCGGTTCCGACGGTCACGCCGGCTGCGTGGCTGAGATGGACCAGGCCGTCTCCAATCTTGGCCGTCAACGCAAGCGGCTGGCTGTCGGGGCCGGCCTCGAGCGACTTTGGCACGTTCAGCACCGCGTCAGGGGCGGCAGCGAGGTACTCCCTCCAGAAGCCCCTCGTCTCCGCCGCGCCCGCATGCCTCTGCTGGTACGCGACGTACACGCTCAGCGGCTTCCTAACCACCGGCACCTCGCCACGCAGCATGGCGATGGCGTCGACGACCAGGAACTGGCGGGACCAGTAGTCGAACAGCGCGTGGTGCATCTGCAGGATGAGGTACTCGCCGTCGAGCGCGACCGCCCGGACCAGCGGCTCGTTCAGCGCCATCGTCTGGAGCCCGGCCTCGCGCCGCACGACGTCCAGGCTCTTGCCCTGCACCTCGTCCCAGACAAGCCCCTTAGATGCGCGCACCATCTGCACAAAGCCCTTCTTCCACGGGATGAAGCTCGTCCGGTAGATGGGGTTCTGCGCCACAACCGCCTCGAGCGCCGACCGGACGCGAGACAGCGAGACGCCACGGATGCGGTACACACGCTGGTACACGTAGTTGGCGTTGCTGAGGATGCTGTCCGCCAGGATGCCCTCCTGAAGCGGTGTCACCGGGTACACATCTTCGAACTTGTCCATGTTCGGCACGGATCTGTCGGGGAGGAGAGAGAATGGACGCGGCGTTTCATCGTCCGCGGGGTCGGCGCTGGACTGGCGCTCTGAAAGCGCCCGCAGCGAGGGCGACTGCAGGATATCCGGGACAGCCAAGTGGATGCTAGCATGCCTCAGCTTGGAGGCCAGAACAATCGCGTCCAGCGACGTCCCGCCGAGCTCCTGGAAAGAGCTCGAGAGGTCCAACGCCTCGGCCTCGATGTGCAGCAGCTCGGCCGCGACCTGGCTGATTGCGGACTCGAACTCGTTCTGCGGGCCTGCCTGGTCCGAGCCGGGCGTCAGTTCGGCCGGCGTCAAGGCTTGCACCGTTGCGACGAGCTTCGCCACGTCGACCTTGCCGGTCGTGCTCAGGGGCAGGCTGTCCAGCTGCAGCCAGTAGCGCGGGATGGCGTAGGCCGGGATCTCGTCCAGCAGCGCCTTGCGCACGTCGCGGACGAGGGTGGCCCAGTCCTTGCTGCCGTCCGACACGACCGCGGCGGCCAGCGCGGGGCGCGGGTGCACGACCGACACCACGGCCGACTGGGCAACGCCCGGCTGCAGCTGGATGACCGAGTTCGCCTCGTTCGGCTCGACGCGCTGCCCGTCGATCTTGATCTGCTGGTCGATGCGCCCGAGCAGCTCCAACGAGCCGTCTTCCCGGATCGTGACCATGTCGCCGGTTCGGTAGAGGCGGCCGGAGCCGAACGGGTTCGGCACGAACACCTCGCGAGTCTTGTCGGCCATGTTCAAGTAGCCCTCTGCCAGCTGGTTGCCTCCGAGGCACAGCTCGCCCGGCACGTTGACGGGTACGGGACTGAGGCTGCCTGGACTCAGAACGTAGCAGATGGTGCCTAAACGTTGTCAGCTGATGTGTGGACTTCTCAGAACGTGCTTTTGCAAGAGCTTACTATCGGTGGGTTTGCCGAGCATGTTGGGGGGCTGGCCAGGAAGGATGCGCTGGCGCATGTTCAACTTGGAAGACAGTCAGCTCGAGATTCGCGAGTGTCGACGACTACATAGGAGACAGGGGCGCTTACCTGGGTGCATTCACTGAGCCCGTACGCACTGAACAGCTCGACCTTGGCCGCCCAAGCAGCAACGATGGCCTGGCTGACGGGCTCGCCGCCTAGCGAGATCCTGGTGATGGTCTCGGGCAGCGCGGCGTCGTCGAGCAGCCGCAGCATGCTCGGCGTGATCTCGAGCGACGAGACCTCCATCTTGCGCAGCGTCTGCGGCAGCCCCACCGTCACGCCCTCCTTGCTCGCGAGGCACAGCGTGCCACCGCGCGAGAGCGTGCCCAGCACCGTGCGCTGCGCCGCGCTGAAGTTCGGCGCGTGCGACAGCAGCTGGCGCAGCTTCTCCGTCGGGCCCGGCTGCGGGAGCGCGGCGAGCCCGATCACCGCCGCGCCGTGGGACAGCACGACGCCCTTGGGCTTGCCCGTGGTGCCGGACGTGTAGATGATGTATGCCGTGTCCGACGGCGCGAGGTGCACATTCAGGTTCGTCCGCTGGTCTGCGGACGCCGCGCGGGATCGGAGGAGCAGCTTGTCGATCGAGACCTCGGCGGTGCCTGGCACGAGGCCGTGCGTGGTGTGGTCGACGATGAGGAACGGCGCCCGCGAGTCGGCCAGGACGTAGCGGATCCGGTCGGTGGGCGTCTCGGGAGACAGCAGCGTGTAGGCCGCGCCCGTCTTGAGCACTGCCAGCAGCGCGATGATCATGCCCGGCGACCGCGACACCGCGATCGGGACGATGGTGCCGCGCCCGCAGATGAGGTGTCTGGCGACACTGTTGGCGACCTCGTTCAGCTGCTGGTAGGTCAGGTACGTCTCGGTCTCGAACTGGACGGCCACTGCGTCGGGGGTCTCCTCGGCCTGAGCCTCGATCAGGTTGTGAACCAGACGGCCGCCCTTGCTGCTCTCAACCTTGGGAGTCTGCACGCCCAACAGTTGATCGAGAAGAGTGTCGCAGGCATGGATGCGGCCATTCTGGAGGCCGGAAATGCTTCTCACAGCCATTGTGGGGGAAAGTCGAGCGGATGGAACAACTGTTGGGCTGAGGACGGCTTGGACATGAGATGGCAGATGCTGCATCTATCGTCGTCGTCTTTCATGTTTATATACTGCTGCACCTGTGGTTCTACCGGACTTGAGGTCAACTGGCGGCGCCTATCCGAAACCTGCATGCAGCATTCGGCTCCATCCCAAACGTCCACCTTGGCCAAGTGGTGATAAGAAGCTCCTGGGAGCCGGAACAGAAAGTCCCATAAAACTTCATGAACACGGCCCGGTGATCTGCTACGCTATCATGATCATCAATTCTCCTTACGTAGGAGTTGCGCGGCAATCCATTCCGTGGGTTTGGGAGCAAGGCCTTTCTGTAGCCCGGGCTTCGACCCAATTGGCCATCTTGGTCTCTTCAGTTCGAAGTAACTGTGACCACCGTATCAGAGCTATACCCAACACCTTCGATCTCTGAAAAAGGAGTAGGCGAGCCACCGATACCCGTTTGGTAGTCAAGGCAAAGGGAACAGATACACCTCGCATCCCCGCAACAGCACTTCCCCAGCAAAGCTAGTGGGGTAGAAGGCTTCTCCAAAAGGAGTTTAGGATTCATTGACAATCCTCGTATCTGATAAGACTTTGTCACAAAAATACAAAGCAGAAGCGACGTTAGCTGCTCCAGCGAGCAGAATGCAGAGTCATGGAGAACAGTGGCTAGCTACAACCACCAGGGATCCATATCTCCGTCTCTGCATCATCGTACTGGCACAAACGGTCCACTGCAAGCGAAAAATGATTTGTAATGCTTTAATGCTCTTCTGATGTTGGCTTCCTTTCAATTATACACTTGGAGGCGTTCTAACCTCTGTCCTGGCAAGATATAATTAACGCATCTCCACCTTGAAAGACACAATCTCCGGAGCCTTCAAGGCCGTACTCCATCCCTCCTCCCAAAGCAACGACCCAAGACACCATGGCCCAGCTCCTCACCCAGGCCAACGGCGGGCCCAACGTCGCCTTCCACACGCAGGCCACACTCCCCGCCCCAGGCGCCGGCGAAGTGATCGTCCGCTTCCTCGCCGCGCCGATCAACCCGCTCGACCTGCTCGTGCTCGCCAACGCCTACCCGGCCAAACCGTCCTTCACCCACACCAACGGCGAGCCCATCCCGGGCTACGACGGCGTGGCCGAGGTCGAGCAGTGCGGGCCCGGCGTGCACTCCCTCAGCCCTGGCGACACCGTCATCCCCGCGCGCTTCGGCATCGGCACGTGGCGGACGCGCGCGGTGCTGCCGGCGGCGGCGCTGCTGCGGCTGGCCGCGCGCCCGGCCGACCCGGCGCTCGCGGCCGTGCTGCGCATCACCGTCGCGCCCGCCTACTTCCTGGTCGAGGACATGGCGCCGCTGCGGCCGTGCGACTGGATCGTGCAGAACGCCGGCGCCGGCGCCATCGCCCAGCTGGTCGCGCAGTTCGCGCGCCGCCGCGGCGCGCGCGTGCTCAGCGTCGTGCGCGACCGCGCGGCCGGCGAGCTGGCCGCCGTCAGGCGCGCGCTGCTGGCCGTCGGCGTCGACGCCGTCGTGACAGAGAGCGAGATGGCGGCGGCGGGGAATGGGGGCCGCCGCGTCACGCTGGCGCTGGACTCGGTGCATGGCGCCTCGGGCCAGCGGCTGGTGAAGGCGCTGGCGCCCGGCGGCACGTACGTGCAGCTGGGGTTCCTGGGCGGCGGCAAGGAGCAGCTGCCGCTGGACGCCCGCGACCTGTTCGGCCGCCAGCTGACGATGAAGGCGTTCCGGGGGTCGTACCAGCTGGGGTTGCGCAGTGAGGACGAGCAGCGCGGTCTGTTTGACTGGTTCGTCGAGCTGTTCAATAGTGGAGAGCTGCAGGCGCCGCCCCTGGGGTTAAAGTCTGTCGAGTGGGTCGCGGCCGACGGGGAGGGGGCTGGGAAAGATGTGGTCCAGGCGGTCGTCAGGGCACAGGAGGCTCGGTTGGGCCAGCGGAAGCAGATCTTGTTGTTTAAGCATTAGGTGCATAAATTTGCGGAAGGATCGATAAGCTCCTTGTAGGCGTCTAGCCTGGAATGTTCACGGACATATACTGAGACGTAGCCCCTGGTCCAGCGTGCCAAATTCAGTTGGTCAATTTTTGAGACCTCATGTTACCGTGCTCCGTACAATTTGTAACCAGCTCCCACGAGCTGATCATCGGGAATTACGAAATTGACGTAAGCTGTAATATCATTCCTCAACACTTGCCTCCCTGTTACATCTATAACACCCGTCTACAGCTTAGAATATCAGAGTTGTGTCCCTTATCTCTTTCTGCTTCCCGCAATCTCCCAGTTTTTGTTTGCAAAACTAAGATGTCAATTAAAAAGCTAAGCTATCAATTCGAGCCACGCCTGGGATGCCACGGTGTGGTGGCGATCTTCTCTTGCAGGGCGGAGTGCAGCGTAGATCTATAGCAATACTCAATTAATTTCAAGGAGAGTTCAGTGATAACCAGAAGCCGCCTACCCAAAAATGCGTAAACTCAGGACGACAATTTGATTCAGGCAGAAGAAAATCAGCGACGCTTCAGGGCAGTCTGGTATTGACTGGGATTTGGTTATTCAATTTTACCACCCACCTAACGTTACCAAACAGCGTCCATGTCATCATGATGTCCGAAAGGTAGCAAATCTCATCACGTATTGGTGACAGGTATGCTCGTTACTATCTGTAATGGATTCAACTCCCAAATGACGTACAACTTTCTGAACTATCGAAAGGCAGCTCCTCTCGTGCCTTCACGAAAATACACTGACCGCGCCCTTCTTGATGGTTGGCAGTCACAACTAAAGAGGAATTCATCATCATGAATTTAGCAGCGCAGAACAGAATCTACACGTGAAACTATGGCACGAGACTCAAATAAAACGTTGCCCTCCCACCAGACTTTCCTACGCCTTGACGTACTCGTCGAACCAGTGAACAGCCTGCAGAAACGCCTGTTCCATGGCAAACTTGACATGCTTTTTGGAGATATCGTCACGAATGGCGTAACCGTGCGTAACACCCGAGTAGACGTTGATCTGGTAGGTGGCCTTGATGTCCACAAGGATATCTTCGCTTTCGCGCCGCTTGGGCGTGGGGAAGATGGCGTCAGTCTCTGTATGTAGTCAGCGCCTCTGTTACTACTCGTACGATTGAACTTCCACTTACCAGCAGCGGCGATGCTGAGTGGTCCCTGGATTGCCCTGACTTCCTCTGGTTCGACAAGAGACGGGTGGGCAATGTAGCCGGCATCGAAAAGGCCGGTCTTGAGGTGGCGGCAAACGTACTTGGCGCCCAGGCAGTAGCCTGCTGCCCCGATCTTCTTAACACCCTTGTTACTCCTGAGCTCTTTGATGACGGCTTGCACAATGGGGTCGATCCGCGTGGGTGGGTAATCGTCCAGCCACTTCATGACGTCAAAGCCCTTGGGCAGATCTATCGGAAGCGCACCACCATCGAAGAGATCGGGTATGACTACAAAGTAGCCGTTGGCAGCGAACTGGTCGGCGATGCTGGTGAATACCGTTAGTACAGGGCACAAACAGCCAAAATGTCACAAACGGGCCTCACAGCTGGGCATTGATGAGCTGGTAGCCGAAGATATCGGAAACAATGAACACGGTGTTCTCTGTGCTCTTGTCCGGGGGGTATGAGACGTAGGTGTTATCTCGATGGGTGTCAATGGGCCGTCAAAGATGGACAGAGGGTAAGACGTACAGCCAGCGATTTTCTCGATCTTGCCAACAGGAGTACCCTCATGCTTGATGCCGACAGTGCAGCAATTTCCGGGTGGGTAGGATGCCATCGTGTCTGTCTGGGAGGGAAGTAGGAGAGGTAATTTGGGAAAGAGGTCTTGAACTGCTGCTACCACTTCTTTTATCTCATCACCACTTTGCGTACACTTATCAATGAAGTCTGTAAATGCTCACGTGGAGCTCTCAGGTTTGTCTCATACTGTTTATCGCGTAGTGCACTTTGACAAATCCGATTAAACACATGCCAGGACAGAGTAGGGACGAGGGGCAGCATTGCCTGGAACCTTCATTGTCTGTGAGTGCGCCCGTCACATTCGACGAACTGATACTGTTCCCCAGCGACTGGGATAGAAGGTCAGCGTCACCATCTGGGCTATATGACGTATCTGTGAAGCAAGAAAGACATATCACATCATTGGAAGTATTTGCCGGCAAGCATATTCCTAAAGGGGTTCAAGAACCGATTGCATCAAATCCCAAGATTGGAGCAATCAGGCTGGAGGTATATGGATGCATCTTAGGCGCTGATCTGAAGAATTTACAATGATGAAATGCAGGGCAGCAGAGCTTATCACGGCGTCCGTCTTTGGCGTGGAAATCAGCTCTTGCGAGCAAGTCTTTGCAACCAGAGATTAGTCATGCAGCAGCTGGCAGCCATTTTTCCTGTCACGCACAGCTCAAAGACCGGGCAGCAAGCAGAACCCACGCCTTCTTTAAATCTGATGGCTGCCGCGCGCGTCCTTCAGCCAGCGAACCACCTCTACTATCCCCGACGGCGCACCTACCCGGCGACGAGTCAACGATCATGGCTGCCCACAACGATCCCTTCCGCCACACCTGCCTGGTGCCGTACGTCGACGCGGCCACGGCGCCCCCGGACGTCGCCACGAAGATCAACGTGCTGCCCTTCCGACGCAACGTGTTCCTGGTGCTGGCCCATGCACGCGGGCCGTTCCCTCACCTGATGAGCCTCCTTGGCACATTCTTCAACGGGCAGCTCCGCACCGTGCAGCTGCTCGAGTGGGTATGTCCGCCGCGCAGCCCGACCCGCCCGCCCGCCACTGCTAACCGCCCGCGCCGCAGCAACTGATCGTGCTCCGGACGGCCAACACGCTGGGGTCCAAGTACGTGCACGACGTGAACCTGCCGGTGGCCGAGCTGTACGAGCTGGGGCAGGACAAGCTGGACGCGCTGCGCTGGGGCACGGCGGCGGGCGTGCGCGGCGGCGAGGGCCCGTGGACGGCGCGCGAGCGCGCGATCCTGCGCGTCGTCGACGAGCAGCTGGCCACGTACACCAACGAGCCCGCCACCATCGCCGACGCGCTCCAGCTGCTGTCCGTCGAGGAGCTGGTCGAGTGCATCGTCATCGTCGGCACCTACGCCCTGCTCGCCCGCGTCAACCGCGGCCTCCGCGTCGACGACGACCAGCCCATCCGCCCCCCGGGCATGTTCGAGGGCCTGCGCAAGTCTGTGACGCCGACCGTGGCGCGGCAGTGAGGGCGAGGCCGCTGGGTGCTGAGGCGGACGGTGGGCAGCACGCCATTGACTGTGGCGATGAGGTGCTGCTGGGCCGGGGCTCGTACACGTATTGGGAAGTGCAGCGAATCAAAAATCCCGATTAGCCGACGCGGTGACGGTCGTTACCATGCGCGCGGTGCCCAATGACAGTCCTCTCCCATCGTGCAGTGCCAATGCTTCTGATCTTGATTCTCGGCTGAGCCTCCCGAGAAGCCGCGGGCGCCTTGCACAAGTCCGTGTCCTAAGCCTTAACCAGCATGTGCAGCCGCTCAACTACGTCATTGTGTCCAATGCACCCTATCATATTATTTGAAAGCGTGTTGCACCACCTGGCAGGCTTTTACCAAAAATCGAAACTTTACTACATCCCAGATTGTGTGCTCAAACAGAACGGTGTGTTGTGGGAACATGAAGCACGGAAATTGTGACTCCTCCATGCGAAATCACAGTCGTCTAGTCTCCTTCTCAACGAAGTCAATCTGTAGCGAATCAGATGACTGTATGCTAGTCCGACTGTAGTTAGCGCGAGAGGCGGGTATATGGGGCACCTCCCCAACCCTCCTCTCCACACCATGCCAAGAATCTTACTACATTGCAAGATCATCTACTTTGCTACACAATCATCCTGCTTGGTTCATCTCAGATCATTATTTGAATACGAAAATTGTTGAAATTCACTCTATTGACCGACGCAACTACGTATCTCTACTCCTCAGCAACAACATTCCGCGGAACAATGCTCTCTGCTTTCCCCGCAAAGCCTTCCTCCGCTCCCGCCTTCTTACCGTCAATTTTTGTTTTCGACATTCTTGGACCTCAGGCGGATGGCATGTCCATATCTGTAGAACAGCAACGGAATAGGGATCATGCAAATCCCGACAAGACCGATGAGGCCAGTCGCCCAGGCGACGCCCAGGCGATGATACAAGGCCGGGCCCACCAGCGGAAAGCTGGCTCCAAAGAAGCTGCGGACGAAGGTGTTGGCGCCGATGGCGCTGTTGGCCGTGTTGACGTAGGTGTCGATGATGTAGTTGAGGCACTGGTTGAAGACGATGTAGATGCCCATGGCGATGGGCACGCTGCCGGCGAGCTGCCCGATCCAGTGCACGTTGGGGCTGGACGTCAGCGCGAAGATGAACAGGCCCGCCGGGAACAGGCAGCCTCCCACGCACATCATCGGCAGCCGCTGCTCCGGGATGATCAGGCCGCCGTTGCGCTTCACCTGCGCCGCATACGACGTCAGCGAGTGCCTGATGACCACCGCGGCCCCGAGGAGCACGCCGAGGAACATGCCTGTGTACGAGAGCCCGCTGATGCCGAGCGACCAGTGGCGAACTTCACGGAAGGCGATGGGGAACGACACGAAGACCATGTACAGGATGCCGTAGACGAATGCTTGGTAGATGGTGATGAGGAGGAGGATCGGCTCGGTGACGAGCATTTCTACAGGCCATGGAAAGTCAGACATCGAGGCACTTGGAAATATGACGGGAGCGCAGGAGATGTCATACTGAACGAGCGGATGAGGTATATCTGCAGGATGGTTTTGATATCCTTGGCCTGGTCGCCTCCCATCGGGCGGACATTCGGGTTCCCCGTCTGCGCCTTGATCGCGTCCGCCTTCCACCGAAGCAGTGTCGCACCATGAGTCTCCGGCAGAGCGACGATGGACAGCACAGCGGCAGCGAGCCCCATGAAGGCGCTGAGCCAGATGGTCCATCGCCAGCCTGCGGTGGCGGCGACGAAGTTGCCGACTATCGGCGCCAGGATGATGCTGCCGAAGATGGCACCAAGGCAGCCCGCCATGGCAACGCCTCGGCGGACGGGGGTCCAGATGTCGACAAGCCCGCCACCGAAGATGGTGAGCGGCGCGGCGCCGAAGGCTCCGCATAGAAAGCGGCCGACAATCACCGTGACGACGTTGTCCGCGAGTGCTACGAGCACGCTGAAGGCAGTGAAGCACAGCAGGCCGATGCAAACCGGCCACTTGCGTCCAAACCGCTCAGATAGAGGGCCCCAGCATGGCGGACCAACTGTGTACCCCTAACAAAGTGTAACTTCAGCATGTATCACTACATTTGAGCGTGAGGGACAACGTACTATTAGGAAAAGGCTGATTCCCAGGTTCGTTACTGTTTTGCTGGAATCGAACTCGCGAGAGATGCCGGGTGAACAGCTGCTGAAGATGCTGCTGGAGATATTCGTGGCCCAGTTCGCAACCACCCAGATGGACGTGATGAACACCTTTCGCGCGAACGAATAGTTGTGCGGGTTTTCGGGGTCACTGGGCCCATCCCACCCAATCAGGACATCTCCGAGACAGTCATCGTAGTCCTCCTCCTCTTCAAAGACGGCGCGGTCAGGGAGAAGGGGCTCGTAGACGTCGGTGGAGTTCCGCTTCGACATTGGGGCAGCAGAGGCTCGTAGGAAGGATGGGGCACAAACGAACACGATCACCGGGAGTCATTGTGGCCTTATCACCAGGATGACATGAAACGGTTCCATGAAGTTGCACGTCCAGCTACGCTTGACTGACAAATCGCGGCGCGCTGGAAACAGAATAGCGAAACAATTCCCGCGGACCCGCGCTTGCAGGGGAAGTGGAACCCGCCACACCGCGACAAGGTGATTGGGTACCGCCACCGTGGTTCTCGTGTGCTTGCGCGGACGTCGTGGAGAGGTCAAAGTCCCGACCCGCTGCAGCTTTATCGCACTTCCAGCGAATCAATTAATCACCGAATGCTCCTGCACGAGAAGTGTCTTTAGGGTTCGCATCGTGGCGCTGCTGCCGCGGCCCGCTGCCGATGCATCCGCTCGCGCCTAGTCCCCGTTATGCTCCTTGCGCGATCTAAACCGCGGACCCTTGCAGCTGACCAGGGTGTACCCATGGACCGGATTTTCTGCTCGCTGACGACGCCGTCGTGAAGAATTCGCACAACGGCCTCCATGGAATCTTGTATCCACTGGCAGGGGGTGTGGTGTTCCGTGCAAGGCGGATTACGATAGCTGGGTGGCTGGGGTCGTGAGTTGGCCTCGCAGTGGCCATTGTTTGATCTCCCGCCGAAAGGCCCCACTAACGAAGCTGCGCTGGACCCTACAGACTGCATGGATAGCGGTACGTTAGGAGGGTGCCGAGAATGGAAAATGCGCCTACCGCTAGCTGTCCCACTTATGACTCAACGACGGAGCCCCCGCTTGTATGTCTGCACAAACAAACTTTAGATCACCTAAGCAAGAGGCGAGGGAAGGATTGAGGGAAAACGGCAGCAGCAATTGGATCGGCTGTATCCTCCCCTATCAGCCCGTCGTCTCCACGGACAGTTGAGATGATCATCTAAGCAGCCACCATGATCTCGGTTGAAGCGCCATTCTGCTTCCCCACTTCAGTCAGCAGCCATTCCAGTGCAAAGCCAAATAGCGTATGCGCCTAACTTGATATCGGCACTCCAAATGCTTGTGTTCACGCCATGTCGCAGGAGGAAACCCCGTGGGCCCAAGGCCTCGGCGTCCGACGGCCGAAGTCTCACTTCGCATGATGCCGTCTGCCCATGACAGCTGATTGTTGCATTGAAGCACCAACCCAACACCGACCGGATGGGAAAGAGAGCAGCAGCCGGAAGGGCCCGGAAGGACCTCCGGTCAAGCTGGAGGGAGACCTAGAAGGAGCCGCTATAGTCTTGGGCGAGAGTGGGCCCTCCCGCACGCTGCTGTGGGCCCGCTGCTGTTCCCCAAGCGCTCTCCGGACGCTAAGTATGGGCGTGTGGGTAGGCCCTTGCAAATCCAGAACCCACAATCGTCAGGGCTGCCGAGTGAGGTTGTGAGAATCATTTTCACCGCCATCCCCTGTCCGCCCTCGAGGATAGGGGATTGTGGTTAAAAGTCGATGCGGGAGAAGACCGGAAGGAGATCCGGACGGAGATAGCAACGCGGGATGCCGGCATATCAATCAGGCTGGCCAGTGCGACGGCTTTGTCAAGCAACATGGGCTCAGATGATCGGTGGCTAGACATTCTTGTTTGGGACGTTTACATAATGAGTCTCCACGAGAACACCACAGAACATTCGAACTCTCTGGTGTTTGCCTGTTGGATCCTTGTGATCTGTTTTCTTCACCTTATTCTATTGTGCGAGGCGTGGTGTTTGTTTCTCTATCCTGTCCGTAAGTTTCTCGACAGAGCGGCAGCATGTAGAAAAGTATTCTGTATCTCCATAGATTGTGCCATTTGAAGGCTTAAAATCCATCTAAAATCTATAAGTTCAATTGCGAAATGCAAATTTTTCAGCAACACAAGCCTCCCTCCCATAGAAGGCCAAAATCAATCAAAATGTGTAAACCAGATATCCAATTCCTTCGTCAGCCCCGAAAACGGGCTCTCTGCCTCCGTTCTCCCGATATCATCACCACCGTTTTGCCGTTGGGCACTGATTTCATCTTGGCTCCTGCAATAATCACTCATAGAGTGCATGGTACTACAGGCTGCAGGCGATGAGCTGGACGGTGCATAAGGGTTCGGCGGTCTGACAAAGACTTGGTAGGTCTCCTCATCTCCTGGGACGCCTGCGGCCGGGTTTAGCTCGGTCGTGATGCAAGAGTCAAGTATTGAGATACGTACTCGTATGTGATTTCTTGCTTCCAGCAAACGGGTCAGAAAAGCCTTTCGGGCTGCTCTGATGGCTGCCTGTATCAAAAGGTTGGTATCGGATAGCCGCATTTATGTCCTCATAGCTGCAGAGTCAGCATTTATGGATTCGGATGGAGGACGGAGAACAGTCACACCTTAAGCTGGGTAGATATTCCTTGAGAATGTCTTGTACCTGGATGACAGGAAAGTGGGCCTCCATGGATGGAGCTGAGCCGATTTTGTTGCGGATATACTCCACGGCGGACAGTTTCTTGCCTTCGCCGAAACGATTTATGGACCGGACGAAGCGGTAGTTTGCGCTATCTGGGATACTTCAGTACAGCCGTATGATGGTGGAGCATATCTTCTTACCGAAGACACAATACATTAGTTTTGACACCACCTCATCCCCGTACATGCGGCGCACCGAGGCAAGCAGCCGGTTTATGAAGATGGTCTCATCACGTAGAGATTTCAGAGTCCGAGAAGTTCCTTCGAAGCCGGCTTCTTTCATCTTTACATTGAGCTGACAGAAGATTCAGTAACGGCATTGAGCTCAGCGGTGGCAGTGGGGAAACACACCTCGCGAGCACCGGCTTTCCCAGTCTTTGTGGAAAAGGATTCCCAGATGAGGAAAAAACATAGAGATACGTATCGGGTGAAGTACGCATGCTGAAACCTCTCCTTGGCACGCTGTGCAACGGTGGTGCAGAGCTTCCATGCCTGCTTCGCGCACTGCTGGGGTTCGTCTGCGTCAACTGGGGAGACGTCGAGCCGCGAGTAGTAAGAACGCATGTCGCTTGCTGGGGCCTTCAGATTCTCGAAACAGTTGATGAGGTCATCGGCGGTTTGGATGGCACTCTTTTCGGTAGATCCGCCTGGGCTGGCAGTGGCGGTTGAGTCCTCGCTTGCTCGTCGCGATTGAGGGCGAGAGCTAGCAGCAGACTTTGAGGCTGCACGCGGACGATACGAGGCTACTCCTAGTCCTTGCCGCTGCGTCGGAGCAAGTGGACTGGGAGTGTTCTCGGAAATGAAGGGGCCGATAACTTCCTGCAAGTACCGAGTTGATACCTGAAAGCAGGTCTCGTTTGTAGAAAGTGGCTCGTGCCGTAACTCGAATGACTCCCTGGTAGTCGTGTCAGACGTCACTGGAGACAGTAAAGAGTAAGATGGGCGGTTATACCATGAGCTTGGAGGCTTGAAATCCCAACGGTGGTAACGGACATAGAGTTTGTAGACCTTTTCAGACGCGGCCGAGACCATAGGCAAAGAGTCTTGGGGATCTATTCCGGAGCAGCACCGCGCGTACGAGGCACGGGCGTAATGGAACGTCTGGCCGCGATGCTCAGGCAAGCAGAACGGTATAATTGATATATGAACGGGTAGAAGGTGTGTTTCATTGAGGGGCACCAGGAAGGACAGATAGGATGGCTCGGTGGGAGTATCAATGATCAATTCAGACCTTTGCCAGTCAAGATCTTCCGCATTGAAATAGTAGACGTGGTCTGAACGGGCGCTGTTGATATCCATTGGGTTGCAGCGTGTGTTTACAACTCCAACTGAACACCCTTCTCCGCCATCCGGGCCAGAGAACCAAGCCATATGTATGTGTCTGTATCATAGCCGCTGGAGTGCAGTGCATGTAACGTCTGGAGAGCCCTTCGGCCCGCACGCAGATGGTGTGTAGGGAAAAGCCCCACGCCGCCGGGCAATAGAACCAGATTGGCGGACATTCCATGTGGGTCTCTTACGGCTAGAACCATTTTACTTACTTTATCAGGGAGCACTGGGGACTGTGTACAGAGGCTATCGCGGCTTTCAAACGAGCTATCGGGCAGTCTTACAGCTCACAATTGCTCCGCCTAATTCGCGGCATGGCGCCGCGGAATCCCCACGACTTTATAAAATCTACAGTCCAAAGTGGCGCTCATCAAAGCCGAAGACTTGCTTGCCTGGATATTTACCTCCGTCTGCAGTTTTACTATGAAACGGACGGCAGACGATCTCGTCCGTCCTCCCCGATCGTCTCACTGTCGAGGATATCCAGAGATCGAGGGTGCAGGGGGGATTCTCTCACTCCCTTGTAACCTCTCGTCCACCCAGTCTTCAGCTGCAGCTCCATTCGTGAGTCTGCCCTCTGGCCGGCGGTACGGTTCGAGTCTCGGGTCTCCGAGGACGTGGGGGCCGCATGACGGGGTTTTGGTTGACTCGCGGGTATGAGATGCCCCAGCCAAGCTCCGATCATGGTAGATTGCGCGACATCGGGCCTCCACAGAGGCCTCTTGTACCTCAGAGTCTTCGCAGGCTGGGGTGGTGGAAGGCCCGTCACGTCAGCCGAACAGCGCATCGCACCATATCACATGTCATAAGCCGTGTCCAGCCGGAATCCGCAGAATGAGCCCTGCTGCATTGGATGCGACTAGAAGTGCGTAGCTCTTCCAACGGACATGCTGCAGATTTTCCGTAAGGGGTTCCGGAGCATGTGAAACACAGATGCAGCGAGCCTTCTAATGCATAGAGAGATCGTCTTTTGGCTCTCCAGTCGCTAGGAGCCCTTACGCGGGGAACCCGGCCCGCAAAGATCACCGAGCGGGCGGAGCACGATGTGATAAGGGTTCCCCGCTGAAGCGAGGCGTCGTCGCCAGGGGCGCCTCTGCGGTCTCTAACCGGTCCAGGCTCAAGGCGAACCGCGGGAAGAAAGAGAGTGGCGGGCAGCTCCGCTTGGGTCCCCAGCTAAGGGGCGGCTTCCGTTCGCCACAGCGGCGTTGTTCTCGCCGGTCTCGGCTTCAGCCAGGCACCCAGACGGGGTGGGTCCAGACACGTAACGTGTTTTCCTCGGAGCTCGCTTTCTTTTTCGTGTTCCTGCAGTAGAACTCCGAGCTCGGTGAGGCGTTGGGAAGCGCCGCGGCGGTGGACGGTGCGTGCAGTTGCGCTCGGTTGTTCGTCCAACATCATCCCAGTTACCAGATTGGGCCTAGCGTCTTGGAAAATTCCATCCGACTTGTGTGTAAGCAGAAATGCTTCGGCACAGAAAAGCTCAAAAACTTCATCCGGCATTTGACGCATCTATCCGAATCACGCCGCAACATCCTTCAAAGTTACACTTACGTAGGGATTTATGGACCGGCCAAAGCCACGACAGCTTTCGAAGTGACCTCTCTGTTTCCTTCGGGTTTGAGTTCCCGTTATCTCCCAAGGGAGAGACCGCAGTTTGATTGTTTCCCTCGCGTATATAGAAAGGAGACCTCTATACGGTTAGCATAGTATATCACCGTGTCTATGAGGGCGAACATGCTGTTCAAGGTCCGGGTTAATTCTCTGCTCATTGCGATGAAAGTTTTGCAAAGCAAGGCCATCAATTCTTCGTCATCATCATTCAATCGGCCGCTCGCTGTCCGGTGCAAGAACGGAATGTGTAGACTGTGAGGCCTTGATCTCGGGCAAGCTTTTGACTGGCAATTATTTACAGCTTAGCCTGCTCGTGTGGTGCCAAGACTCTAAGTGGAGGACCTCCACGACTACCATCACCACTCATTGGCATCTTGCTCGCCCCAAAAGACTCCCGGAGTCTCCACTTCTGTCTTATCTCCTCCGAAGCTTTGCCCTCGAAACAGTCGGCCAGATATCTGCCGAGGACCGGGAGGAACTTTAATGCGCTAATACGCTCGCGGTAATCAGCTCTGAAACTACATCTCAACGGGCGAGGATACCACTTACTGCCCTGCGCCGCCAGTGGCAACAAATGACCCTTGGAATCGAGGGTGGCGATCTACGACGAAGTTCCCCTCTGGTGTATCGGTGTACCAGCAGAGTCGGCAATTCATGAATGGGCGGTCTGCAAGATCGGGCATGAGCTGCCTCAGCCCCTGCCGGAGGCCTTGTTCTGCATCATGGGGCAGAAAGGCGGACGTTGCGTTCTCGCCATCAAGCTTTGGCGAGGACACAGTTCGATTTGAGCCCTCCACTTGCACCTGAGTTGCGTATCCGAAACCATGCCGGGCGACCTTCAGCACGTGCGTGTCCGGTGTTGGTGGGAAGCAGAAAACGCCAGAGGTCAGGTTGATCATGACGGGCGTCTTTTCGAGGCCCTTTGCCTCCTCTTCCGTGAGCTGGATGAATCCGACTGGCTGGCCGGACGAGGATGTGGCGTGTGACATATCGACAAGTCGGTTTGACCACGCTCCGGTGGCAAGGATGACCTGTGAGGCTGAGACTGCCCTGCCGCTCGCAACTTGGACCCCGATGATGCAGGGCCCATCCATCTTCAGCGAGATCACTGTCCCTTGAGAACCGGTGAGAAAAGAGATTCCGGCCAAGCTGCAGCGGTGCGCGAGCCACCCGATGCTTGACTCGGCATCGGCCCATCCACCTGCCGGATTGTGATAAGCCGTCATGGCAGAGAGGTCCCCCTGGACAGACGGATAGATGTCTTTGATTTTGTCGGCGCTGTTGAACTCCTCGAGAGACTTGCCCTGCTCCCGGAGAACCTGTTTGCACTTCTCGATGTATGTGTTCGCGGGGGTCTCTGACAGCATCACGAAGCCGGAATGGTGATAGAACGCGTTGTACTCGGTCATCCATCCATCGAGTGCTTCTTTGGCCATCTTTGCATACAAGGGATCAGCATAGTCAGTCCGTATGACGCGTGAAATATCCACACTGCTGCCGTCGATGACCGGGGGAAGGTAACGATCCAGAAAGCTAATTGACTTGTAGCCCCGCGAGCTGAGTGCCAATGCCAATGAAAGGCCAAAAACCCCCGCGCCCACGATCACTATCGGATCGTCCTTCGCAGGACCTGTGAGGTGGGAACGGGCCATCGGAAGGTATGATACGCCAAAAAGAAAGGCCAAAAGTCGGGATGGGAGCGTGAGCGGAGAGACAAGTCAGCACAGAGTGAACAGCTCGACCTTGGACTCATCAAATACTTCCATGGGAGATCTTCACATAACGTATTGGATAAGCGAAAGAGACAGACAAGCGAAAGAGACAGCTCAACAACTCAAACCACTTCAATTCTAAATAACTCCACAACGCCTTATTGAATTGACTAGCTATAATATGCATCTTACTCTACAGTATCTCTTGTAAGTTTTTGACACGTGCGAGAATTGTATCTAGTCTCGCTACATTTCCTACATCGCTATTGCTTTACTATAGTCCTACCTAATCGTATACTACTCTAACGTGTTTCCTATAAAATTTAATAATTAATAGTAGCTTTATCTATTAAATCCTGCCCTTCCTAAACTATAAGAGCCTCTTACTACTAAATTTACTTTTTTTACCACTTCTTACATCGTATTATAGTCTTATTTATCTTTTAAAGATTCGCGACTTCGGCTTATAAAAGAATAGCTAAATACACTATTATCTAAGTGTTACAGCGTAGCCGCTGTAAGGACGCAAAGAAATAAGGGGGAAAAGCTCATAAGGAAACCCCGTAAGAAAAGGCATCCCCACGTGACTAGGACACGTGATGATCTGCCTGAGACCCACATGTCGCCCTCGCGAGCCGGGCGACAGTAGGCAACTGTCGCCCAGTGTAGCCCGGCTATACAGAGCAACACCAGATTGCTATAGCTTTTATATAGTATATATAGCTTCACTTCTTAGCTAGTATTTGACCCTTAGTAGTCAACTTTAATAACAATCCAATATTATTAGTAATACGGCCTTCGTATATAGTACTTAGTCACGTGTATTTATTACTTCGTTCTTACTTAACCTCTTATATACCCACTTAAGATAAACCCTACACGGCTTACTACTCTCTTTAGTGTTTAGATTCTTAGAGATAGAGGCCCGCCGTTATACTAAACCCCTTTAGTAAGTTAATTTAGTATATTATTAATTTATATTAGTAAGCTATCTTAATACCTTATAATTTAGCTTCTAATAAGCTTAATCTAAGATACTAATTTAGTTAGATTATATAGTATTTAAGGGTTCTAAGTTATAGCCTCTACTTATAGGGGTATTAGCTTTTAAAATTTAATATTAAGTCTAGAAATTATAGTCTCTAGATTAAATAGAACTAATCCTACGCCTTAAAATCTATCTATAATATTTTATTTTATAAATATAGCTTTAAAGGCTATTTTAAATATATATAGAAACTTAAGCTTTATAATATAGTTAATATAGAATTATATTAGCTTCTTAGTCTACTTTCTATACGCCTTTTTAAGAGATATAAAATAGTTTATATTAAGTAGCTAAAGAAGATAAGATAAATATATAGATATATAAAGTATAACTATTTTATACTTCTAGTAAAATACGTTGAATTTAGTTAAATAGTAGCTTTTATAGCTATTAAGGACTAGAAGTTACTATACTCTAGTTATACGCTTCTTAGTATACCTTTTAAAGTATTATAACTACTATAAATTAAGCTTATTTATTATTTATCTATTTTCGCTTAATATAATAGTCTAATTACGTAGAATATTATCGCTATACTAAGTAGAGAGGTAGTATTAGTTCTTAAAGATTATAAATAGTAGAATTATCTAGTCCTTAGTGTTAATATTCTAGATTATAGTAATCTACTTATAGTTATCTAGTTAAGTAGATTTAGATTGAACGTATTATTTAGATACTATAATAACTACTCTAGTTATAAATATATTTATAAGGAAGCTAGCTTTGTTAAAGTTATATATATTTATATTTATAATTCTATACTTTATAATAGTGTTTTAGACGAGCTTAAACTACTATATAAGAAGCTCTAGGTCTTTATATTTTACTCTCTAGTAATTATATATATAGTTTAAACGTATTTTTAGCTTAGAAGTCTATTTTATAAAGTTAAAGGCCTATTTAATACTAACTATATATAATAACTAAAGGGAAATAGGGAGTTTAGAGATAGTATATAAGTAGTTAGTTTTAATTAATAGATAAATCCTTAAGGGATTTAGACTAACTAACGGTGGACTAATAGTAGATATCTAGCTAGGTAAGATTACGTAGTTATCACGTGACCTATAGGCTCTTTATATACGTTTTATAGGCGGAACGTACTATTAGAACCTATAGTAGGCTTAGGAGCCTTATACTATTCCTCTTTAGTAGTGGGGTCGTCCTTAACTCTAGAAAGTAAAAAAACCTTAAGATTTCTATAAGGCTTCTAAGCCTACTAAAGGTTCTAATAGTACGTTCCGCCTATAGAACGTATATAAAGAGCCTATAAGTTATATAATAACCACGTGACCTCGCCTAGCTAGATATCTACTATTAGTCTACTATTAGTTAGCCTAAATCCCTTAAGGATTTATCTATTAATTAAAGCTAACTATAAGGCTCCTAAGCCTACTATAGGTCCTAATAGTGCGTTCCGCCTGCAAAACGCATGCGAAGAGCCCGTAGGTCACGTGATAACCACGTGACCTCGCCTAGCTAGATATCTACCGTCGGCCCACCGTCGGTCGGCCTAAATCCCTTAAGGATTCGTCTATTAATTAAAGCTAACTACTTATATACCATCTCTAAACTCCCTATTTTCCTCTAGTTCTTATACTAACTACTTATATATTATCTCTAAACTCTCTATTCTCCTCTAGTTTTTATATTTAAATTCTTCTCTTTAAACAGCTAGTTTAAAATAGTAAGTGGCTATTAAGTAGTCTAACCTAGACGTACTACGCTTATAAATAGTATATATACTAATACTAAAGCGTATATAAAGAGCCAGCCCTCTAGGACTATTATACTAGGGCTTTAGCTAACTAATAAAGACTCTAATAGTACTACTAATAGCGAGCCGCTTATAGTGAATACTTAGATTTCAACCCCTATAGAGCGCCTAGTATAGCTCTAAGCTAACTTAGAAAAACTTCTAGTCGCCGACCCGGGTCTTAACCCTAAAGACATCTGCTATTTAAACGAGATTATCCAAGCCTTATAGAAACGTATTACGCTTCTATTAGATAGAGTACTTATATCTACTACGTATATATCTTATATAGTAACTAATAGTACTTTTTAAGATAAGAACCTTCTTAGACTTAATAAGTATTAATCTCTATTACTTAAGATAACTACGTAGTAGGCGTTTAATATATAGATTAAGAAGGTCTATAATATATTCTCTCTTATAGGAATTTAGTAGCTTAACTATAAAGAATACACCTACTAGGCCCTTTAGGGCCTTAGTAAGAATAGAGCTCTCTTAAATTCTATCTACTAGAGGCTCGAGGATAAAGAGAAAGGCCCGCTTCTATTTAATAAGTTTAAGTAAATCGTTTAGAATTAAATTAAAGATCCTACCTTACGGAGGTTAGAGAGCGTATCTACGTTCTAGACTACTAGTATACGCCCTAGTACTAAGTACTATACGTTTTATATACGCCTTAAAGGTACTCTTAAATAGATATCTTATATAAAAAGTATAGCTTTTAAGATAAGGGTGAAATCTCTAAGACCTAGGATTTTAAGAACTACGATAACTTAGAAAAAAACTAAGCCTAGTAGTAGCCTTAAGCTCTCTATTATTAGGTGTAAACTTAAAAAGAGCTAGTAAGAGAATTATCTTAGACATCCTTATTAATATTCTAATAGGTTAAACTACCTTAAAAGTACTTTTTAATACGGGATACTTAGTAAATCTAATTAACTAGAATGTTATATATAGACTATAAATACCTACTTCGTATATAAAGTGTACCCTACGTATACGTTTCTTTAATAGTTATCCTATAATAGTATAGGATTCCTACGACTTAACTATTACTACTATAGATAATATAGAAGAGCTTCGTATCTCTAGTCCTCTATTCTTCTAGAAAGTCTCTTTTATAGGCTACGACGTTATTCTTAGTATACCTTAGATATAAGATATTAATTCTATTATCTAGTTTACTATAAGCTTCTTTTACTAGAATTAACTAGACCTTATAAGAGTATAGATTATAACTAAAGAAGAGCTCGTAGCCTATCTTATAGAAGATAATAAAGTCCTTCTTCTTAGACTACTACTAGCCTTTTACTTACGCTCTATACTAATAGTACTAGAAGAATATATAACGTAAGGCGGTAGTAATTAAAATCCTAATCTATTTCTATTAAGTATCTTAGTCCTCGTAGTCTAAGCGACGCGAAACTATATTAGCCTTATATATAAAGTGTACCTAGACCTCTATAAAGGCTAAGATACTCTTATAACTACTATTATAGTTATAACCGTTAATAGCCTATTTTTATAGTATACGAGCCGCTCTAACGTCTTTTTAGATAAGCTAGTAGAGACACTTATCTAGTACTTAGAGTATAACTATACTATTAATCTTAAGAATAGTAAAACGCCGCCTTAGATACTCTTATATAACCTCTTATAGCGCGAGTTGGTTATCTTAAAAGAGTACCTTGACTAGACTCTTAAAAAGGGTTGGATTAGACCTAGTAAGAGTTCTACTAGTACGTCTATCCTCTTTGTTCTAAAGCCTAACGGAACTATATAACTATATATTAATTATAGAGAATTAAATAAGATTATAATTAAGAATTACTATTCCTTACCCCTTATTAGCAAGCTATTAAATTATATATTATATATAAAGATCTTTATTAAGCTTAATTTACGTAATACCTACTATAGGCTTTATATTAGACTAGGCGACGAGTGGAAATATAAGGCTTTTAAGCCTACTATAGGTTCTAATAATACGTTCCGCCTATAAAACGTATACGAAGAGCCTATAGATTACGTAATAACTATATAACCTCGTCTAGCTAGATATCTACTATTAGCCCACTATTAGTTAGTTGGAATTCCTTAAGGATTTATCTATTAATTAAAGCTAACTACTTATATACTATCTCTAAACTCCCTATTTCCTTCTAGTCCTTATAGGAAAATAGTATTTAAGACCTACTACGGCTTATTTAAGTATCTTATTATATCTTTTAGCCTAGCTAACATGCCTACTATCTTCTAGAGCTATATAAATATAGCCTTAGATAGCCTTATAGATATAGTCTATATTATCTACTTAGATAATATTCTTATCTACTCTTAGAATAAGGAATTATACGTATAGTACGTACGAGCTATACTAGACCGCTTATAGAAATAGAGCTTATATATAAAACTCTTAAAATACAAGTTCTATATAACGTAAGCCGAGTTTCTAGAGTTTATTATAATACTAGATAGTATTACTATAGACTCTAAAAGGATCTAAATAATCTAGAACTAGCTAACGCTAAAGAGCTTTAGAGAGGTCTAGTTCTTTCTAGGGTTTATAAACTTCTATAAACGTTTTATCTAGAATTATTCTACGCTAGTAAAGCTACTAAATAATCTTATATAGAAGGCTTTAAAACTACCGCTAGGTAAAGTAAAGAAGATAATCTAAAAGAACCCTACTAAGTAATACTAAGGGTTTACTTAGTCTAATACTACTATACACGCTTTTTATATACTTAAAGTAGTCTTTATATAAGAACTAGTACTTTATTACTATGACCTAGAACTTCTTTTAATATTAATTATAGACGCGCCTAACTTTACTATAAAGACTATTTTACTATAACTCTTAGAGTAGAAAGAGAACTAGAAATACTAATTACTTATCGCCTACTATAGTTAAAAGTTCACCAAGGTAGAGGTATACTATAATATATATAATAAGAAACTACTCGTAATCGTAATCTATTTTAAGGTTTAGCGATACTTCCTCATATATACCTTATAACTAACGTATATACTTAGCGATTATAATAACTTTAAATACTTTATAACTACTAAGAAGTTATTAGAGTGATAGATATACTATACTAAAGAGCTAGTATACTTTAACTTTAAGATTAAATATAAGCTAGAAGCTATAAACCTAGCTAATTCTCTTAGCCGGTAATCTAACTACGCGTTAGGTTTTAAAGAGATCTATAAGAAGATATATCTAGACGCTATATTACTAACACTATAATAAAAGCTACGGGTCTAGAAGCTTATAGAAGTCTCTTTAGAAGCTACTACTTTTATAACGTAAGACGCGTATAAAGAGTATATAAGAGATTCTTATATAATAGTCGACTAAGAAGATTTATCTTCTCCTCTATCTTTATTAGATATTATTACCACTATTAGAGTATTACTCTACGAGTAGACCGCCCGCGAAGATTATACGAACCGTATATATATTATATATACGTTTATAGATATAACGCTATCTCCTAGTCTTATACCCCGCTCTATAATAATAGTAGTCACTATAGACGAAAACTCCTTTAAAAACTAACCTCTATAGATACTTATAAACCTTATCTATAAAAGCTAGAACGCTAACGCTTTTATAAATAAGATAAAGAATAAGAGCCGCGAGGACTTAGCTCTAGAAGAATAATTAATAGACTATCTAGGACTTCTATACTATAAACTAAAGATCTACGTATCTAATAGTACTTTTTTAAGAGATGAGATTCTTTAGTAAAACTATAATAACTCTTTAGAAGACTACTACGGCTCTAAGCGTACTTATAAGATAATTATACGTAAGTATAAGTAGCCTAATCTAAAGAAAGATATTAAAAAGTACCTCTATACCTATAATAAGTACTAAAGGTATAAGGTATAAAGATATAAGCCCTATAGCTATCTATAGCTATTAGAGGTAGAGGTCCTTCTATAGAAGTACCTTTCTATAGACTTTATTACTAATCTACTAGAATTATAGACTAGTAAAGGCGCTTACTATAACTTAATCTTAGTCCTCGTTAATTAAGCTACTAAGAAGGTACGCTACTTTCTAGTATATAAGA
>JAJVDC010000275.1:0-37786 GCA_021436925.1 Neofusicoccum ribis
AAGGAGTAAAGGAGTTTTGTAGGGGTAAGTGTATGGTGCGGCAATAAGCAAAGAAAGAACGCGTGTATAAGCAAAAGCAAATAAAGCACGTGATTTGCGGGCCAATGTGGTTGACATGTAGGAACGACAGCATCAGCAGGGACACACTTCTTCCTACTAGCTACCCAACCCAGCCTTGACCATCACCGATGTTTGCAAGTTCTCGGCCGGCGTTGTCCAGGTGTGCAATCCTATTAACCTGCTTGTCCAGGCTTTCTACTACTTCTAGGGATTAAGGGCCACTTCGGTCCCACCGGCCACCGCCTCAATCTTGGTCACTACGAGCCATAGCAATTTTAAGCTAGGATCTAACCGCTACAAAGTAACAGGTTAGACATGGATGCCCCTTGCGCCGCTCCGGGCGCCCTTATTACCACGCCAATGTACAACACCACAGCCCGGCCAACCGAGCGCCTTAAGATCCTGGTGCTTATTCTCATACTCCGTGCATCTCTCGCACTTTATAAAGTTGTTTAACTAAAAGGGGGCGACGATATACCCAGACATGCACATCTTGAACTATCGTCATCTTTTTCCATGCAGGATGTCTAGCTCAAATTTCGCCATGGTAGGAGCATAGAATGATGCGTAGATACAGTGAAGCATCGAAAAGGAAGCGTCTTAAGTGAGGGCTTTTTTCCAACTTCTTGGCGGGTCGCACTTCTCCCGGGTTCGCCCTGGGCGTCTACGTCTACATCAATCAGCACTCCAGACCCGATTATCACTGCTCACACGCGCGACACAGCCCCTACCGTCGGCTGTCCACGCCAGGCATGTCACCACTTCCAGAAACGTACGCCTTGATGAATGGGTCTACTCGTAGGGGAAATGAATAGGGTGGAATGGGGAGCCGAGGGAAGGAAGTTCGGGCCACTGTTTTCGCAGTCGCTGTGCATAAGACCACGTCCGCGTCGTCCATGGGCCGGGGGGTGGCGGAGAGCCTGTTCAAATCAGCCGCGAGTCGTCATCTAGAGAGACCATTTGGATCCATTGCCATCGCAAACCCCAGCCGCCTTGAGCATCGTCTTTGCAGCGCTCCCAGGAACACTAATCGCGGGCAAGTCCGGCAGTGTATTCTAACCTGGGCCGCCACTCCTTCGAGAGAAGCACGCCCGGAAGTGCGGTAGTTCCCCCTTCCCCGTAAGCTTGCATTCGAGACGCCAACAAAGTCAGAGGCAGGACCAACGTAGACCATCCAGTATCGAATAGTATGCTGTAGTGTTGATTTCCTTGCATACCAGTGGGTATAGTGATTGCTTCCTCAGCGCTCCGTAACCTCAGTAAACTCCGCCATCGCTACCACCGCCTCTTCTCCAAGTTCCTCTGTAGACCCGCTATAAAACCGCTAGCCATAGACTTAGCGGTGTCCATAACAGCTGATATGGGGCTTCAGATGATCGTTTGGATGGCGGGAGAATTTAAAGAACAGCGTGGGTGCGGGCTGGCGATAGCCTTTATAGGTGATTAAGGCACGCATACGCATCTGCTAACCGGGGTGCAGTCACCCTTGTGTAGGCTAGTGGTGGTAGCTCCTCAACTTCGCCTACAAATATTGCTAATGAAGCCCTCTCTTCAATACATCAGCCCCGGCGCCCTGATGTGGCGTTGACTCTATCTAAGATCTCGAGAGACTTCATTGCAAGAGGAGGATCCGTTGTGGTGAAATTGTCTTCCAGACGTACAAACTCAAAGAGCTCAATGCCGTCTCTCTCGTTGCTTGCCATGCCTGCGTTTAACAATCAGTAGAAAGACCAATTGCGGCAGTGGAAGAGGTATAATGGGGCAACTACGTAGCACGATTGGTAGCTTTCGTATACATACCGAGGATCTCACAACTACCCCGGCGGTGCCCTCCAATCCGTCAAAACTACCTTGCCGTCTCATCTAACAGCTCCTCCAGCACCCCCCTCGTCGCTCATCCACCACGCTCCACATTTTACCTTCCAGCATAGCCGCTCCGCCATGTCATTCTCGCAATCAACGGCTCTCGCCAACACGCTGACGTCTAAGCGGAACCTGTTCGAAGACGCTGGCTGCCAAGTCCAGCAACAGAAGCTTATCCACACCACACTGCCGCAGCACCGTCGGACGTCCGGACATGTGCTGCGGACATGGGGAGGGAGGATCAGCCTATCATTTTCCCCACACACGCTCTCAAGGCGCCACGCGCTTGTCGGAGCCTGTGCGTCCGCGTCTGCGTTCCCACCGCATGTGCCATATCGCGGCCGTTGGCCGGAACCGACCGCCTGAAATGCCGCCGAAGCCTCTTGCTGCACGTCGTCAGCAGCGTCTGGAAAGGGGGTTCGAAGGCCGGTTCCACGTATGATGCCACCACGAACGCGTGTGTGGAGCCAACACAACGGCCAGGAAGGGGAGCGGATGCAAGTGCCGCGGGGAGCAGCAGGGCAAGAGAGGCCTGTGAAGGACGTCCTGGGTCTGTCGTGCTGGTCGGAACACCGGGAGGGGCGGCCGCCGAATCACCGCAGGGGGCTGTAGACCTTGCTGGAGTTCATGCGCAAGAGCGTCCAGGCACTCACCAATCGGCCTCGCCAATGATGATCCTTAGGGCAATCTCAGGCTTGCGGTCAATGCCGATGCTGAACATCTTCAATGCTGACTACGCGGGAACTGCCGAAGTCTTTGCCGTCGGCTGGAATCGGGCCATTTAAGTGCGTTTCGCTGCTTTGAGCGCTTTAGCGGGTCAGCTGTAGAGGCGCTCATGTATCGCATCCGGTCTGATTTGAGAAAGCTGAGGTGCAGTTCCTCGTACAGACTCTCCATGTATAACTGGGCCGATGCCCCAGCCATGCACGTACCCTCATCGCGAACATCATCGTACGTCCCTTATATTGCCATTTATGGAGACGGAGAGACGCAAAGTGAATTTTCCAAGCTGGTTAATATGGACGTCGTGCAAACGCCATCGAATTGGAAGGGGGGCCGGTATGTTGAAGATGACGAGACTTTGTGACCAAGCAACTATGTAATAGCACAACTCCAGCAACATCCAGCCTGGTGTTACTCGGAGTGGCGGCGACGGTGTACGGGTTTCGATTAGAGGCAACGATGTGCTATGTGACAGGACTTGACACCGCTGCTGGACGTAGCGTTCGGGCTAGGGAAAATGTAGACGCTGAGGCCAGGGATCTCGATTGCCAAGCCGATTCAAGCGCTTGATCAAGTCCTTGGTACCTGGTTCATAACTCAGCGCTTAGTATCCAAGCAGTACCAAGCCAGTTCCGGGAAGGGTTTATCTAGAATAGAATCAGCGCGTAGATACCGTACGATAGTAGAAGTCAGGGCACTTGGCTATGACAGTGGTGTAGGTAAATTAGTAGTCACGATCGGCACCTTGGTGTTGACATTCGTGTGTAACATTAGCCAGAAGAGGATTAGTCCTATCGGCTAAGCGAGAAAATTTGACGAGAAAACTCAACACCATGCCAAGTATCGCGAACCAAGCGGATCAAGCGGCTTGCCAAGCGAGCGCCCTGGCTGGGGCGGCTGGAGATGAGCCCCTGCTCTAGATCGTCCTGCATCACGCCGTGTCTTACCGCTTCATCCTCAAGATTCGGCATGGTGAAGTCCTAATTGTAACGGTATCCACTTACAAGCCATAGTAGTGTCGTGGGAGGCTGTGCCGAGCCCTAAACATGCGTTTTACTGTGCTTCCGGCCGAAGCAATGGATTTGAAGTGGGAGTATGCGCCGTGTAATGTTTCGCGATGATGTTGGAAGAACGTAGTTCGGCGTGCTGCTTGGTGGCAACCTTTTTTAGATGTCGGGGGTCTGCCGAATGTCCCAATTTAAGGGCAAGCAAGCAGGTTTCTGAATTGCTTGTGGAATATCCAGTCATTATATTTCGATACCAGGACAGCGGTGACGGTGCAGCTTTCCGCCCGTTTCGCTTCTACTTGTATGTGCAGGCTGTTTTGTATCTTATCTCTCCGAGTAACAGACCAGCTTACCTTGCTCTATCAACGTTTTATCCATGCAGGTTATTAATATAGATTTATTATATGCTTGCGGGGATATTGACTCTAACAATATACATCGTTTCTTTTATAATCCGTAAATATTTCCTTTTTCCCAACCTTGCTCGACGCCTTTAAAACCCAAACAAAGGAGAACCAAAGAGGCAACATAGCCCAAATAACCCACTGCCGCCCAACCTCACCTGCTCATCACCCCTCCCCCATCAACGCCGTCCGTTCCGCGCCTTGAGCCACCAGCCAACTCCTCGATCAACGCATCCACCCCGAGGTAGCCGTCGTCGTCCTCAATCCGCAACCTCTTGCTGCAGGAAGAAAGCCGATCAGCGCGCGAACAATGGAAAAGAGCGGCAAAGGCCTTCCTCACCTCCTCCGCCCCGGGACCGGCACCACGTCCAGCCAGTCTTGAATGCGTCGAGCCAGGTCGTCGCCATCAAACTCCGAGGCGTCGCACTCCTCCTCCTCCTCCTCTTCCTCCTCCACGTCGCATCGCCGGCGTTTCCTGGGCGCGGGCGGCGCGGGCAGCCGTGCCGCTGCGGGCGGGCTCTGGGTGCGTTTCGGCACGCCGATGGCGTCTCCGGTGGTGGGGTTCGGGGGTGACGCAGCAGCGTGCTCGGAAGGGGGTCCGGAAGGAGGCGTCCGCGGGCGGGGCTTGTCGGGGGCGGGTGGCGTTTTTGGGCAGGGGATGCGTGGCGGGGAGGCGGGCGGCCCGGCGCGGGGCTGGGGTGTGGCGTCCTCTTGCTCCATGGTGGCGCAGGGCGGGAGAGGAAGGCAGAGCTGGATGTGTGGGTTCTTTGGGTTCAAGCTCGGTGGTCGTGGTTTTGCGCCTGAGGAGACGGGTTCGAACGTTGCCGGCGCGGAGGACTCGTAGATATTTGCTTGAAGAGAGGCAACCGTTGCGAGTACCGGCGATCTTGCGTTGTGGGCAAATATCGTGGACCTGCGGTACGTCGAGGGCGCAGCAGAAAGAACCCTGCAGATCACTCGCATCCACGTCCCAGCAGGTCAACGCATGAGTAATCTACGTAGACTGCATCGTGTGGTCACCAGTTATCTCAACGGCAGGAATTGAGTAACGTGGAAGAGAGGGTTGCATGCAGAGACAGTGTGGCCCCAGCAATGCGCCCCTTGCGTCAAATATACGAACCCCGGTCTGTGTCGCCGGGGAATATTTCAAAACGTGCCGGCCTGCGAAGGCTTTCCATCAGGCACAAAGATCTACAGCAATCGGTGATCCTCGAATCCCAGCCATCTCGATTCCTTGGAGCGGTCAGCCATCTCGTACCGGTAGTCTTTGGTCAGGCCCATGGCTGGCAGCACAGACGCCATGTATGAAGCGACGAACATCGTGACGTGCAGCGAGAGTGCAGCCGGCGATTGACTGCATATGCAACACGGCGCCCTGTCTTCGGCGTATGTGGGGTGAAGAGGCTGCATGCGAGATGAATGCATATGTAGAACCACGGGAGTGAGACTGTTTGAAGAGTCATAGGGACCTTAACCGAGACTCGGCATGCAGAAACCCTGATAACCGGAATATGTCGCTCTGCACTGTTCGCCATAACGGTCATTTTCGCGATCCCGCTGGTCGAGGTGGTCGGCGGCTCCCAGACGTCGGCCACCACAATTGAGCGGACGATGGGCTAAAGGTGGACGTATACGAAAGCGCTGTACCGCCGTACTAATATGCAAAAATAGTACCAGTTATGCTCACAGCGGTGTTATCAATTGATTCTTTTCATCACATATCTTCTCCGACGATCCAACACCACTACTGCAAAAGACCCAAAACAAAGACGGTGAAGGAAAAAAAAAAGCAAAATGGGTGCTCCACTCAACGGCCATGGGGCCGCGTCCGTGTCGGCGCGGGACCCTGCTTTCATGCTGCCGGGAACCTGCAGCGGCGAGCAGGGGTCCATCCGCCTGCTGGACGTGTGTGGGTGTCTCTGCTCTGGCCGGCGGTGCTGGACAGGGACAGAGAGAGCTGAGGATCATGTTGGCAGGTGTCTGTGGCACGCTTGGGGGTCTCCTTCGCCGGCTGTGGGGTGATGTTCATGGTGGGTTTTGCTGTCTCTTTCGCTCTCCCCCGACCCTTGGCGTTCATGGCTTTTGACGGAGCAAGTATGTTGCTATCTCTATCTCCCGACCTTTGGTATTCGTGGTATGTTCTTCCACTCTTCCAGCATAGAAAAGATGCCTTATCGAATGCTCAAGCCACCAGCGCTGCTTCCGCCAGACACAGCCCTTGTAGCGAATCAGATGACTGTATGCTAGTCCGACTTTAGTTAGCGCAAGAGGCGGGTATACAGGGCACCTCCCTAACCCTCCTCTCCACACCATGCCAAGAATCTTACTACATTGCAAGATCATCTACTTTGCTACAGCCCTGCTGTATTCGTCCTTCGTTTCCGCTGCTCGGAGTACCTCGCCGACGGCGCTACAAACATCCCAAGACCGCCTTGTCTCGCAAGCCGCCCGCTTACCATCGCAACCGCCCCTCCGAACACTCTATACACATATAAGAAATAGTCCAACGGGCGAGAGGTGACTGTTACCGCCGAGCTGGAGCCCACTGCTGGCCTTGGTCTGGGCCCGCGACATGGCGATAGCCGACTTGGCCCATAGAGCTGCTTACAAAGTTTCAGTCTACGTTACAACGGCCGGGCTGGCCCACGTACCGGCTGGGTTGCCTCTGTCCTACAGAGGGGCCTACCGCCTCCTCACCTATCCACCCCGCCAGGTTGGATCAGCCACCCAGGAATGTCGGCGCGCGCTTTTTTTTTTGGGACAAGCCTGGCTGCCTGGTCTATACACCCGCGAAGCAGGGCAGGTGAGCATCAAGGCGGGTGGATGGGATTCTTGGTACGAGAAAGCGATGTGAGTAGGCGAATAAGATATTGTAATTTGGGGATGGCCGCTTCTTATACTCATCAGTCAACCGGGATGTCGTCGTTTTGTTGCGGAGCAAGTGGACTGCAACAGGCGTCCCATATGTATGCACATTGATACTTGATTTGAATGGCAAAGAATATAACATTAACGGCTTAACCAGGCAAGTTGTGTTGTCACGCACTATCGAGCATGCAGATTGTAAGAGCACAACACTTATGTATAAATACCCCGCCGTCACGGTGTTCTTTCTGCCTTCGCCGTCTACAACCAGCTTATTATTTGTTCCACCAAGTCCGTCCATGTACCACCAAGCATTCTATTCTTTGGTTTCTCTCCAGGTCATATGTATTCATGCATCACTTCACCTTGAATCGAGGCCACTCGAGGGCACGCCTTCCCAGGGCCAACTGCTTTACTGCGCCGACAGGTCAGAGCGTACTGGGCGGCCCCACAGACAACGGATTTCCCACCCCTGATGGCTGCTGGGGGTGACGTACTGTCACTTCCACCAACTTAGCCAAGGAAAGCCCGTGACTTCCAACCAGGAGTACTTGGACACGGCCCTTCGGTTGCCTCAACGTCCTCATCCTACACGACGGTCCAGGCCCGTTCCTGCATACGTTTATTTGTTACCACTAGTACCAGGGACCTTGCCTATGCACCATGGATCCCGCGCAAGCCCACTATCATCATCATCATCACCACCACTACCAGCCGCCGCCATCATTCCTCCACCAACCTATGAGCGAGGCCAGCCAAGCCTCGCCAGCCGCCAGCGTCGTCATCAACTCGCGCATCAACAACCACCGGCAACGGTAGGATCCTCCCGGACAGCACCGACGACTCGGACAAAGGCGGTAACAGCAGCAGCAGCAACGCCAGTGCAAGCACTACAGCGGCTCGAGTGCGCCGTAAGTACAGTGCAGTGGCCTCCCGCTGCAACTGCGTTCACGGCAGCGTCAGCGACAGCGCCCACGACGTTACTGCCAACCCCCGCACGACAACGTCTCTGATCCCACCGGATGTCGGCGCCGCCGATGCAGCTTCTTGGAAGAGCGTGGCTGTGCGTTGAATGACTGGCTGCGGTTAAGCTGGCGGTGGGAGATGAGGATTGTATGATACCGGGGATTCCTTGTCATGACGACGGCTCCGGAACGCAAGACGTTGGCCTCGATGTTGGCTAGCTTCTTTGCTCAAGGTGCACGTCTCATGATCGTATTTCATCGATTTGGCCCTACTGCGGTTGTCACTGAAGGTCGATACTCGGTATCTATGTAATCGACCACTTGAACCCGTGCTGTAAGTAGCGTTCCCTGGTTCCACGTTATATTTCGCCCAGCCCATTACTTCATCCTTCTGCCTGACCTACTCGTCTTTTCATTCACCGTGGCTGGAATTCTCTCCCCCGATCTGCGGCACCCAGCCCTTGGAAAGTCCCGGTGGCTCGGGCAGCACTTCCGCCACGCAAGGAGCTGAAAGTCTCACATGCAATCCAAGCAGCTCAACAACAGTAGCCGCAGTCTTCTTCATACCGGCCGGCCATTTTACCACCACGGTGAAGAGTGCCACTTCTACCCCACACCACGGCCAGTCCGTCTTGGCGTCGTCAACATCCCGATCCGAATATTAAGGTATACAACGACTCTCGGTCCGCTCCATACCCCAACATTATATTCTCAATGCGGAAGAAGCCCCCATAGCCGTAAGAATTACCCCGACCTTACCCATACTCTCTCAGCTCCGCTAGACGGCTTCCTCTGCAGCCATCCCCAGTCCCGACCTCATCTCGTCTGTCTCCCAAGCATGGATGGCTGCTGACAGCTGGCTTGCTTCTCTGATGAAATGTAAGTCGGTGCAAGAATTCTTACTCCTGACCCTCCTCTCCCACCACTACACGTAGGCCGTGACTGCCAAGGCACACGCACATCGAACTGCCATTGCAACGTTTGGCCCGGCGCAGGGCAGGCAAGCAGGCACACAGCGCAAGCCCGACACGGACCAGAGATAGCTGGGGCCGAAGCACGCTTGCAAAGCTCCTCTCCTTCCCCTTCCATCTACCGGAATTCTGAGCGGCGAGGCCGAGCGCGCTGCAGTCGTGAGAACGGCTCAACCAACGAGGAGGAACGAGTGCTCACCAGACGCAGCAGGGCGCGAGGACGGATCACCCACACCTTAGACACATCGTACTCACCTTGGAGATCATGGCAGCAAGCAATGAGCATGACCAAATGTCCTATTCCCTGCGGGTAATGGTGCTGGGATGGATGCGCGAGGCGTCTGTGTCTCTGGCATCTGATCCTCATACGTCGTCCACGCCGGGATCGACGGCTGGCGAGCCTCCTGCCCGCTAGTGGGCAGCATTGATCGCCGCACCTGCTGCTGGCACGGGCAGCTCAACCTGAAAAAAAGGAGGGAGAGGAGGAGCAGGGCCGTGGTGATGTGTTGGGAAGCTGGGGGGCTCGCCTCCCGCCTATGTGCTGAACCTCGTGTGCATGTCTCATGCCGAGCGGCCCTCGTCTTGGTTCTCCTCCTCGGTGTCCCGCTACTTCGCTTATCGACCGCTCCCCTCGTGTTGGTGATCCTCCTCCTCTTCTTTCCTTTATTCGTCGGCTGCGTAGCGCTGCCAATGACTCCTGTTTCGGTGGAAGAAGCAGTACCTCTTATCTTTGACCTGGCACGCGTAGCTCAGCACGTTTCTACGTGGCACTGCCAACAGCCTGTCTTCACACACCCTTTTCCCCTGGTACAGATACCGCAACCCCACTGCCTTGATCGAGGACAAGGTGCGTTTCTCCCCACCATTCAGCGAGCTGAGTGTAAGAATATTCACGACATGCGTCTTCTACATTTTCGTGCGGGAATTTACGGTAGAATTACGTAGCGTAGTATTGAAATAGAGCGTTTGATGGTGAACGCTAGGCTATGAAGGAAATATATGCTTGGAAGTGGCCGCAAGGTGGATGGGGTGGGAGGGGATGACGCAACGGATTTATACTTCTCTTTCTAACCATCCCTCTCGTACGTATGAGCTCCCAACATGTGCCAGCCGCTTATATGGATACGCATCGAGTCTTTATTCAATTTTTTTTTCCTTTTTACAGCGCGATATATCGCAACGGTATTAAAGTAAAGAAGAAATAAAGAGGAGTCGAGAGGCGTATATGTAGCAAATTACGTCATTGTATGTTAGTCCATCTATAGTTAGCGCAAGAGGAGACTATATAAGGGCACCTCCCCAACCCTCCTCTCAACAATATGCCAATTTTCTTACTCCTTTGCAAGATCATCCACTTTGCTACAGTATATAAGCATGCTCATACCTACTGAGGTCTCCTTGGTCCTCTATTCACCGTCATCTTTATCTATCACTCTTTCTCCCTCCTTCTGTATGTCTGAATGAAGCTCCTTACTCGCTATGTACCTCTATTATTTAAAACGGACCACCTCGTTTTATATTTCTCCCGGCGGACTATGTTATTAATTTTTTAGTTCTTTTGACCTTACTAGTGCAAGCAACAGAAATGATATTTTCTATTCCAAAGAACGAGAGTCCCCTAAACCGTATCAAGTCACACTGCACACAAGCGTGCAATGGCGGGTTCAAAGCAAGTCCCGCCGAACACTCCCTGCAGAGACTTCATGGCTGATCCGGCGGTACGGATATCAACGATCTGCTCCGTCCTATCTACTCGTTGAGCAGCCGACCGCATTCGAGGGGATACGATCAATCTCCTCGCCGTTCTCGGTCGTCGCGGGGGGCGAGAAGCGGGCGGAGATGCAATCCATCCGGCGACGGCCCCTGCAGTTCCCCACCGACACCACCATCCGTCCCGCGCGGAGATGCTTCCACCACCACCTGCTCGCCTCGCTGATCTGGGCCAAGATGCAGCAATGGCTGTGCCTAGAGCCGGCGGTGGATATTCTCAAGGGCAACGAGATATGGGCGACGCCGGGGCCTTGCCTCGGTCAGTCTCTGTTCGGCGATATGTAGGACTGTGCTGTGGCCATAGACCTCCCGGAGGCTGTTCTGAAAAGCACGTTCGACGTTCTTGATGTTCGAACAACCGTGCCAGCGTTTTTCAGTGTTGGCCGCCTCGGAGGACACAAGAGAGGATAGAAACAGTGGCGGTGAGAGTGAAGGCGATGACGAGAACATAGGCGAGGAGGAAGATGATGATTATGATATTTATGTGTGACGGATTGTGTTGCATCAGTCAGGTTTCAGACATCATTATTTCCTTAGACATTCCAAGGGTAAGAAAGAGGCTGATCATGCTGTGGGACTGTACCTGCGCTCGCTATGGAGATTACCGGTATAAGGAAGGGAATTAGTCGACGATGGATATTGTCGTCAAAGGCATGGTTGGTGCTTCCAAGATATCAACGTGATAGCTCCTATTCAGGCCTTTTTAGCTCATACCACGCTACCACAACGTTTCGACGAGTATCTTCTCCCAGCTTTGTGGAAATTTGCAGGCAGAATTCACAGATACTTGTTCGCAAAGGGGGATCGTCCCCAAAAATCCGCGTAGGCTTCTCGCAAGATTCCTCCATTGAAGTAATAGTTAAGCCGGGAAGAGACCACAAAAGCCTCATGCTAATACGGCGCCCGCATCCTTTGGTAAAGCTGCCGACTCTAAAACAGGCTTTTGTTAGTGCAATGTGTCCCAAATTTCTCCGTGCCCAATACGCGTGTGAGGTACGAACCCTTAGACTCGTATAGGTACGGGACTAGAGGAGTACTTTAAGAAGCTCCGGGTTAAGCATTATACGCTGCTGGAAATAATGGGCAGGTAAGTATGAAGACGGCTCGGATGAAGGTAATAATGCTAAGTTGTCTACCACAGAGTGCCAGCTCGGAGAAAGCGTTTATGAGAGGCGGATTATAACGTTTGTAGAAAGGAACGAATGATGATACGTCTGAAAATTACTTCGACGTGCGGCTCCATCCTACGGATCTCGTCGATTGTAAAAGGAATTGGTATACAAACAAATGGCACTTACACCCGGTAAATATTAAGAGAGGTCTTAGGAAATTTAGAGGTCGGAGTCGTGGTGTAGAACTACAAGTACCAAATGATCAAGCAAATTCAAGGGCGCGAGAACGAGGCTGCCGATCCAGAGCAAATATTGGCGGGTTGAGGAGAGGCTGGAGAAAGAATTAGTGGCAAACCACTAGCTATCCAGGCTAATAATTGCGGCCAGAGCGGTGGAAATGGCGGTAAGAGCAAGTAAGGAAGCAGTAGTTGTTGGTGGAGGAGTAGAAGTTACCGGGTGGTTGACAGTTGGAGCGATTATCAGCATAGGAATCCGTCAGCGCGGAGAGGGCGAGTCGGCGTCTTCCCAGTTTGGCTATCCAAGAAATTCGTCGTTGTCGTCAGTCTCGATGCTAACCTCACTGAGTTCATCCGCGTCGGGGGTGTGTGCGCTTACTGCTACTGCCATTGCTGTGTGTCCAAGTTCAAGGTATCGTGCCTTCTTCTTGCTCCGAGGGTGATAGGCTGCGCTTGCGCGTCTGCCTGCCACAGTGGGTGATGAAGGAGCCTTTTCTTCTGCAAGCGCCCTCTCAGAGTTATCCAGGTCCGTCTTCACCCAGGTTCGATCACGGTTGACGCTCCTCCATTGCCCTTGCCCGCCTGTGACCGCGCCGCGTCGCTCATCAACGGCCAGTCTTGTTTCAGATCAGTGTACCTACGTGTAAGGGAGGCAAGCTGGCGATGAAGGTCTCCGAGTAGACGACGCCGAATAACGCGTCGAGCTCGTCATCCATAGCCTGCGTGGTTGCGTGGTGGAGAGAGAAGAGTGAAGAATGCGGCAGCAAGTACGAGTATTTTAATCAAGAACTGTAGCACAAACGGCCTAAGAAGTTATATATACAAATCGATTCTATATATATAACTATTGGTACAAGGTTACATACTTTGAGTTGAACCACAGGTAGAAGCTGGAGTTTCACAAGGGTAATGGCTCGTACAGTTCTAATTAATCTCGCACGATCAACCCGGACATCCCCAATCGCATGTGAATACCCAAGTGCTTGTAGAGTCTGAGAGAGTGATCAAAGAAACCCCTGCGGTCACAGAGATGGCAGTATCTGTCGCTGTTGTTAAGTCCCTCAATGATGTTGTACTCGAGGCTATGCTCGATGCTCCTTGGCTTGGGGCTGCTGATTGACCTGAGATATACGACTTTGTCGACAACATACGGCTCGCTGAAGTGGCGCTTGTGGCAGAGGTCGGCGGGGGTGTCGTATTCCTAACAATAATCGATCAGTATTGTTGGGACGTAGGATATAAGCCAGCGGGTGTATGTACTTACGCACTTGGTTGGGAGTTGCTTCCCTGGTTGATATCTATTTTTGAAATAATTATACCAACGAAGCTGAAGGTCCCGATGATTACAAGAAATAAGATTATCCAGCGTTTCTTCCTGAGCCAGTCCGGCAGACAGCTGGTGACGAGACTGAATAGTTGTTGTATACCATTGTTTGTGTGGTTGCCATCACCGTGGACCACATTATTACTAGCTCTATTGCTAGCTGAATTGTCGGGTGTTCGGGAACCTTCGTCTGAGGTGACCATGCTGAAGAATATTGAACGCAGCAGTAAGTGAATCGAGGTTGTCGAGGTCTTTTCGAAAAGAAGGCCACCGCACTGATCCCAGCGAGGCCGCATTTATCACAGCACTTATGGCCGGTGCTGATCCGGTGCTGATGGTTCAGGCAAATCTTGCATAGGCTGAGGAGGCTTGAAGTGCAACATCGCGTCCGGATGAGCCTTGACATGCATGTGAGCTTTATCGTAGCCTCTGAGGCCGGCTTTCTCGCTCAGCCTTGTGTTTATTTTGTATATTCCGGTCTGGTATCCCTGAAGTCTTCTTATTTCCGCTCTCACGGCTTATGGCTGACGTCTGGGGTGGGCGCAAGGTCCACACAACTCTCCAAAGGCGAATCTCTCAACGCCCGATCGTGTACCACGAAACATTTGAGCATTTGAAATATGCAAGGCTGAGCGACATTGAAGACTCACCGGTGACGATATGACACGCATGAGGTGTGCCAGATGAGTCACTAATTGGAGCCTATAAGAGCTAACCACCACGCGGTGCAGCTTCAGCCTTGTCACGCTGGAACGCTACACATTCCCCGCACATTGCTTGAAAGTCTGCCACGTGTATGCAACATCTCCCCTTTTGGATTCGTGGTATTGATAACTCTGTGCAGGGCTGAAGGACACCTTGCAGCCTAGAGGTTGGTGCACAACACAGCCCGCTATACGCCATTTTGGCAGGGCAGAATGCAGACGGAATTCAGCAAGGCTATTCAGCAATGGTCAGGGTTGCTAAGCCCCCCTCACTAAAATTTCTGCAACTGACAGGCTAGAAAGCCAGCGTGAGTCTTCCGCACCCTCTCTTTCGACCGGCAGCTTACGTGTCCCGAAGCCTCTTCAACATATACTTATCAACATCGCTGCCTAATCTCATGATATCGGGCATCGAGGCCCTCGGAGTGGCAGCTGGCGCTGCCCAAATTGCCGCTTATATCTTCCAACTCATCCTCACCATCGACGAGCTGTGGATCCAGCTTCAGGAGGCTCCACGTCGTATCAAAGTACATTCTGAACAGCTCAGCTTCCTCAAGTCTATACTCCAATCTGTTGACAACGACGGGCCTCTCCAGAATCCAAGAGCTCAGAGACACCTTGGAAAAATCCAGGACAGGATTCAGAGCCTCCTTAAAATTCTCAGCAAGAATATTTCACAGCCGAACGGAAATCCTGTACGGAAGGCTTTCGGAGCTGTAGTAGCATTCAAATTAGAGAAGGAGGCATTGCATTGTTTTCGAGCTCTCGAGGGGGACAAAACCAACTTGCTGCTTTACATCGCAGTGCAAGGTCCTCACGGCAATCCGGGGAGATTCCAAATGCCACCGTCAACCGAAGACGTTTTGGAATGAGTGAGTCAAATTTGACAAAGTTTAGTGTGTGCGCCTTGCCAATTGATTCGCATACAGGACGAACAGTTCAAGACGGAGTCTCAGGAGAAGCAAATTGCAAAGCGTGATGAACACACGCCAATGCAGGATATTGATGATCACCACGAGGCCTCGTGCCTTGGAGACGACGGTCCCAGGTTTGAGGATCAAGGCGCGTCTGCGAGTCAACCGGCCGTGAACACTTCGCCAAACACGCTCACCAACCAGGCCGAGAACAACGAGGTTCGTGGACTTGATCACAAGGTCAATAACGGGATCCAATATCGGGCCAGTGGAACAGCACTGAGTATGTCTAACACGACCAGAGGTAACATAGTGACAGGCAGGAACACTGGACGCTATAAAACCGGTGGTAACACTGTAAACAACGGTATTTTCACATGGAACACCACTCGCTAGAAGCGGATTTTACATCACTCTATGTTGGCTGTTATCTTTATAGGAGCATTCTTTATCTATTTCTTCAGATGTCTTCTCAAGTACCGCTGAGCACCGTCATTTCAAAAGTCTTCATATATCTGAAACCTCCCCCAAAATGAGATCCTCCACTACAATGGTACTGATTAGGGCTTCCACCACGTGTACTTGGTGCACACGGTAAGCCGGTATCTGTCGCGGGGGTCGTGTGGTTGCAGTTGTACTTTAGTAGCACGGTTATGATGTGGATATGTGACGGGGATTGTGTCGCATCAGTTGGATCTCGTCGAATATGCCGAGGGTATGGAGGCGGTTGATCAAGCTATAGGACTGTAACTGCGCTCGCCATGGGTGTAGCGAAGGCAAATAAGGATGCCGTATGTTAGAATACTTTCTATCGAATTTTTACCATTATCTCCTTAGCCACCCCATAAATCCTGCACAAAGTACATCCGGGCACCCGATTTTAAACTGTACCATTTCGTCTGATTACCCTCACACGAGTGGCGATACGGCCTATGGACATATGACCCATTACGACGTCACTGCTAGGTCGGGAAGCAAGTTGAAATGCCGGTGGTCGACTTCGAGCCGAATGACCTGCAGAGACATGCCGATATCGATATGGACACAAGCGGCGACATTCCCTCAGCAAGCTCATCAGAACATGGCCGTGGCTGTAGACGTAACGCTCTTCGTCCTTCTCTTGTTGGCACAACAAGGGAGGGGACGGTGGGTTGCGGTTTGGTAAGATGGTGGTGCGGCGAGATTCGGGCGGCGGAGGTCGGCCGATCACCCTGTTGGCCGCGTTGGACGGTGAGTCGTCGTGGGTGGGGGCGGGCGGCAAACATGGCTATTTGGCAGGCAGCGACGCGGTGCCAGGAGACAAAGCGTTTGGTGCGTGCGGCGGGCGAATGAGGCTGGGCAGACAGGCCACAGTCGCGGCGGCTCTCCCTGCTTTCTCCCTTACTACCACCTTACCCGGCGGGCCGCCTTGTCCGTCAAAGACTGGATGCGGTCTATAGTTGTAGCGGCGAGCCTGCTTGGCCGGGGAGAACGCGGAGCGCTGCACCGGGGCAGGAGTGAATGAAGTACCAGGGCTAAAAAAACGGTACTGTCATTGGGTAGCCGTTGGCTTGATATGGCGACGATTCCGGAGCAGGCGTTGAGGACGACGCTGCACCATAGCCAGAACACATTGGGCGCTTCTGGTCGATAGGGGCACTTGGCTTCGAAGGTTACTGAGTTCCGTAGCCCGATGAAGGGGGACGTTGCTGATCAAATATATACGGTGCCGGGTTGCGTGGTTGCGTGGTGGAGAGAAGAGTGAGGAGCGAACAATGCAGCAGCACACCAACGTCATTGAAATCCAATAGAATTCAGCGTCTTGTAACTATAAACGGGCCGTCCAGGAGTGTATAACGAACGGTCAGCACCCACTCGATCGACCAGCCAAGCCTACCCCTGGTATAAAAATTCTCCCGCCCACGGCCTTCTAACCGAAGGCACGTCTATAAAAGAAGGAAAAGGCCGCCGCCACCACCACCACAATAGAAGCAGCAGGCGACGGTTTGAATTTCCAGTGGCGGTGGCAGTATCAACGGCCGTAGAACGCTGATGGTACCTTCGGTGCCGCCGGTGAGAGCTATAAGGCATGCTCTAGTGACGGCCTCGAAGGATCAACATTAATCAATCTCCGTGTCATTTGCATTCTTGACTACTCACTCTAATTCGCTGAAAACAAGGCAGCCAAATTCAAATTATATACAAGTCACTTCTCATATTGTAACAGCATGCACGCAACGCAAGCGCGGATCACTCGTGGTAGAAGCACCACCCATAAACCTTACGCCGCCAGCAGCAGCAGCCTGCGCCGCGTCACCGAGCTCCAGATCTGTGGCCACGCCAGCAGATCTGCGAATGGGTCCCCATCTCCGCCAAGCATCCACGCGAGCAACTCCTCCACGTCCACGAGCAACGCGTGGGCGAGTGCGGCTTGTCCCTCGGTAACCACGCCAACCGGGTTAAGGAAGAACCGGGCTGCGCAGGAGACGCGTGCCACGTGAAAGGCTGTGATGTCAGCAGCGCATGCATGGTGTGCCATGGCTTGGAGCTTGGGGCGTAGCAGCTGGTGGCTGTAGACGGTCCTGTTGCGTGAGAAGGTTTTGGCGAGCCAGACCGTGATGATGCTCTCCAGATGCGCGCGGATCACTATAGCGTCGGCGACGGTGAGACTGGCACGAACATGAGATGGGGCTTCCAGGTGTGGACTTATGCATTGCTATGGTTGTGTGAGCGGATAGATCAGGACCAGATTGCGACGGCGTCCACGTCCGCGGACCCTGATGGAAACCTGGAGTGCGAGCCGCACGACGCTCCATCAAGATCCACGACAAGCAAAAGCTTGTAGCTCGCCTTGTTGAAAGGTGCTAACAAACCGAGAACGCGCCGTCCACCGTGCTGGTCCTGCCTGCTCTTTGAAGCAAGTCGCCATTGTAGTGTGGATGAGAATGAGAACCTCCGCATAATGTACGGACGACCCTCCCTCCCAGGCTTCGTTCGCAGAGCAGCCTTGACTCGATGTTGAAGCAGCTCCTCGTTGCTGCACCAAACGCGGAGCCACCCTAGCCTTGGATAGTGCTACCGCGCACGAACCGAGCCACTGCGTTAAGAGCAGTTCTACATGTGTGCAGAACCGAGCCACTTCGCCCAGAGCAGTTCGCACGCGTTAGAACCGAGTTACCGGGGCTAGGGTAGCAGGTGGCCGTTTGATGCGGGCGATCGAGGTGGTGTTGCAATGCTGGCGGAAGGTCGGCAGGAGTGATGGGCGTGATGGAAGATGGCTGGTGGACGAGTTGGCGAATGGAGGTGTGGTGGCGCGAGGATGTGGAGACGCGAAGATGCGGAGGCGGAAAAGGCGGGATGGCGCGGTCCAAGCAGTTGGCCTGACGCTGGTACAATCATGGACAGATTACGCCCCACATATTCTTGGCCTCTTCGTTGCTTGTTGTGACGTTGATTGGGGGTCCTTACAAGTAATTGCAACGTTCTCGGCGGTTTCGTGTGGAAAGGCTTTTTGATTGGAGGCAATTGCATTTGGTGACTTACCACTACATCCCTGTTTCAACCACAACGCCATGCGCTACTGCGTCTGGCGTAGCTGCCGATCTTCGCCGTTGTATTGCTCGTTCCTGGGCCGGACTATACTCGTAATCAGCCGAGCTGCATGGGGGGCTCCACCTCTTTATCTTAGCCATTGTATCATCTGCAGAAACCAAAGCAGTAGGACTATAGCCTTTTTTTTTTCTCCTTCCATAGAGCATACTCCTCGGCCACGATCTCCCACACCAGCCTACACGACGTCGACGCCTGTACTAACGAGCCTCAACAAACAGTGTCTCGAGGCTCCCGCAGCTGGGCACCGTTTCTGAGAGCCTTGATCCATCTCTGTCATCATCGCTGGCTTCGCCTTGATTGCTGAAGTGTTTGCACCCAAAAAAATAGCCAACACGCGAGTTTGGCTCAGCTCACACGGGGCCGGGAAATTTGTAGTCGAAGTACCCATTGCCGCTGGGCCGAGAGACACCACCGGTTTCTCACCTGACGATCATACCTGAGGTTGGAGGAGACGCATCATGTCTGATTATTCGGGCAAAGGCAATCACCGTTACCATGCCTTCCGACGCGCTGTCTTCATCTCCGCGTCTAACGAGGAAACCGAAACCGTCGGCCATCTCACTGACTCCGACCAGAACACGGACGCCGATGATGCCAGCTCTACGTCCGACGGAGGCTCCATCGTGGATAGTACCACAGACTCCGCCCAGGGTGCGGATGCCGATGATGCCAACTCCACATCTTTCCATCTCCAACGATACGACGGACACTTACCATAGCATGGACATCGACAGAAACTAAGCTGGAGGCAAGCCATGCTAAAGTGAAACCCAACGCCGATATGAGGAACCGCAGACCCCGTGTCGAAGGTAGACGATGAGATCCGGAAGCCCAACACTGACGTTTACTCAGACTTTGACAAAGACTCCAAGGCTCCCGTGCTGGCCGTTGGCGGTTGGAGTAGGCACGGCAGGGCTGGCACTGCGGGAAGCTCGAACAGAGGAATTGGTTTGCAAGCAGAAGAATATATGACGGTTAAGAAGAAGAGGAGGAAAAAGGGTAAGGGAGGTTTATTTATAGACTTTGAGGTGGGTGGCGGAGGAGGACGATATACCTGAAAGCGGACGTTAAACAGAAAGAGGCAGCGCACCATGATAAATATTGCTATCCCGCATGATTGCTTTAGTTCCATATGATTGGGTGTATAACCAGTTCGGGGTGTTTTCGGCTGCCGCAGGCCTGCGTGATATTTCTTGACCATGCCATGATTTTTATAAATCTCGAAGCATATCCATGGAATCTTTTTAGCCCCACCCTGTTACTCAAAAGGACTTTTAGAAAAACAGCGGGCGGGAAATGTTCGGACTATGTTGGAACCGCCGCCAGTATCGTTATTTATACTTGAAAGGACTATTAGAAAAATAACATACTGTAGGCATTCAAAATATATTGTAAACACTGCTGGTAGGATTATTTTTAGTTGAGAAAACTATTAGAAAAATAACGGGCGGAAGATATTGGAATTATGTTAAAACTGTTACTAGTAAGGTTTTTTGTTTGAAAAGACAGTTAGAAAAATAGCGCGCGGTAGGTGTTTGGATCATGTCGGAACCGCCGCCAGCAGGGTCATTTTCCATGCAGGCTCCAGTAAAAGCATTACTTTGTAGCTAACCATATGAAAGTATGCCAGTCAATCTGTAGTTAGCGCGAGAGGAGAACATATCGGGCATATCCCCTGCCCTCCTCTCTCTCCACACCATGCCAAGAATCTTACTACATTGCAAGATCATCTACTTTGCTACATGGTTGTAGCCACGGGGAATGGCATATAGAATGAGACGGGCGTGCGAATTGGATTGCTGCCGCCGGTGCTGTTACTCTCATTGCTGCTGCATCACTGAAGACGACCTGCCTTGAGGCAGAGACTTGGTTCGTAATGCAGCGAGTGTTACAAGGGACCCACCAGCACCACGCCGTCCCAACACTGCGCAAGACGGCCATCTGGCTGGACACCTGGCCACCACGTACCGCAGCCTGCACTCCGAGGCACCGCAGCTCGCCGAACGGAGCCTCGCTGCCCTCCAACAGCTTCAAGACCGAACGCCGCTCGCGCCTCCCTGCCACCAAGCAGCAGCCACTTCTCAACGAGGATGGCTTGGACTCCGGCAGCTGGCCCCCGTGTAGCTGGCGGACGAGTCCTTCACAGCAGCCGACGGCATCCGGGCAGCGCCTCCAATCTTCGCCGCCGCAGCCGCAAGCCGCCATCAATCACCACCACCGCCGCCGCGACCGCTTCCCCAACCTCTTGCTGGCTCTGGCCCGCCGTCACGTCCTACACGCAAGCCGGTTTGACGCGCAGAGTAAGATATGGCCCGGAAGACGGGGCGCTTGCTCGGACTTCTCGAAGCCCCGGTGGCGTGCTCAGAAGAGGTGCGTCGAGCTCTATCCAGCTTGGTTTGTTTGACTGCGGAGGACTTTGTGAATCTGGGTTGGATTGACGGTCACTGTGGCTTGAGCTGTTCCGGGGGATGGCGAGAACGAATGCTTTGATACCACACAAAAAGGTCGAATTGAATCCAATACAACGCCACTTCACTGGATATTTCGTACTTTCGTATAACTAATTTTACTACAATTGCTTACGTGCTCGTCCGAGCACGTAGTATATAATTCTACCATGTAGCTTTATTTACAAGACATCAGTTATACTCTTTTCCCGCACCGTCCAATCACCACGATCTGGAATAAGATTGTCATGGCTTGACTGTTTGCAAAGACGAGTTGTTCTGTCAGCCAGTGCTCGTGGGTAGGTCAGCAATGTTGCAGCACTTACCAGCAACTGTGGCCATGGCATCCTACTCAAGCAGGTTGGTCTGACCGAGCGTGTTTTGGGTGTAGCGGCTGTTGAACTTCATGACATCCTTGAGGGCGTTGAAGGTGGCGACGTTGATCGGCATCGGTTTCTGGCTGACCAGCCAGTTGATACCCTCAGAGCAAGGAGGGGTCGTGAGGGAGCCGGTGTAGCTGAGAATCGGGTTTGACGTAAAGTGCTTGATGAGAGGGCTGAAGTTAAGAGCGCCGGTCTCGGTGATCGCGCCGGGAGTGTTGACTTCGGCGAGGTTCTTGGTCGTGGCGGTGAGTAGCTCGGTGGTGCTACCATCCGTCGTCAATTCAAAGAGGAGACCAAGGACGGTGAAGCCAGAGCCGTCAGCGGCTTCGTGCACCATGTGCATTTCAAGAGGGAAGTACTCCTCGTTGATGCGGTGCTCGGAGGGAGTGTGCAGGTGGTACTGAGCCAGGTCGAAGGTGGTGCCGCCGACAGTGGTGGTGCCGTTGACGATGACCTCAAGGGTGCTGCCGAGGTTCTCAAACTCGGCGGACTGAACGTTCGGGATTTTGATAACCGGAGTCTCTGAAGCGACCTTGATACCGCTGTCTGGAGCAAGGTCAAGCAAAGACTGATACGAAAGGGTTGCATGCTTACCGATGTTGATAGGCGACTGGTTGCGGCCTGTCTTGCACTTGGCATTCGCGGAGTCGAGAGTGTGCCATTTGAGGGGCCCACGAGCGCCGGTGTAGCCGAAGGTGCTGACCTCGACACTGTCGGCTCGCTCCGTCAAGCGGCGAGGCACAAGCGAAGTGCCGTGAAAGCAGCTTGCTCTGACAGAGGAGACCAAGAGGGCCACGGAAATAATTTTCTGAAGCATGTTGAGCAGATGTTGAAGAACGATTGGAAGCGATCGATATGCGCGATAGACAAATGGATGTATGCAACCGGAGAACGAATGAAAGTGGATGTTGTTGGATTGTTGGAACCTGCCACTGGCTATGCTTTATATACAGGATGCAAATTGCATACCGGGACAACAAGCTGACAGTGATTCCGGAAGAACTCCAGTAACGCGTGAGAAAGCCACGCCTGGCCCGACACATCGCCGTCCTGGCGTTCCTGGGCTCGTGGTAGCATCAAAACTCGGGTCGGCTATACGACTACGAAGTTTCCAGAGTACGAGACGGATGAGGCGGGTAGGTGCAAGTAGCAGTGGTCTTGGCGATGGTGTGTGCTAGAAAAATACGTAGGCATGTACAGCTAAGCCGTATGGGAGGAAAGGTCCACATGGGAGCCCGGCATAAATCTGCACAAAAGCCTCGAATTGGAATGTACTTTGAATCCACGCTGAGGTGGTGATCAATTGGGTTTAGGGAACAGGCTTGTAGCGTTTCTATGAGGCCCAGTTGGGCAATGACAGTGGTCTACTTCAATGGCTTGGAAAGATGCTTCTCGAAATGCTGGAAGCGGAGAACTGATACAGTAGAGTGGTGAGCTCTGTAGTAGTAGTGTTGTAAACCGCAGCTACACATCCGAAACGGCCGTGCTCGAGCCGACTACGAGGCATAATAGCGAGATGCTCATGTAAAGGCGTCTTTGAAAACCCGAGATACGATGGCATACACATGTTTAGCGCACAGTGGAATTTGAGCGGGACTTTGGGTTGCCGCCAGGCTAGGGTGTAGACTTGTAGAAATCGGCTCGGCGAATCCCGAGCTACTGTTTGGACGTTAAGGCAGTAAACCGAACCAAACCGACGAACCGACGAACCGACAAAGCGCTATACACGGGAACACTAGTAGAGTCTAGCATGGCGAATACGAATGTGATGGTAAACTTTCTTCTTAGCTCGACTTCAATGCGCTCGGGAAGCAGTTCTTACCGAGCCAGCTACCGTCCGATTGCGCATCGCGCATTTGCTAAGCCCTATATCGAACTTTATTAAACGTTACTAGCGTGATAACTAATGTGTTAAAGTGGAGACACCGCCCGTCAACGTCTGTCAAACTAATGTCGTGCTTGTCGAGCTTAGAGTGAACGTGCTACCGTCCAAACGTCAATCCCTTTCCCTGCACTATAGAGACATATGACTGCTTCCGCGCATCGCCTAAATTTTTTGAGTTCTCGGAATGAGACCAAAAGGCTGTCGCGATCATGTGCAGCAGCTGGCTCCAATAAAGTCTAAGGTGGATCGGTGATCTGGCACGAGGATGCTTGGCCAATCGGTAGCAAGTCCGGGGTTAGTATAGACTTATCCCAACGCGACAGCCCATGCTAAACCATTCAGGAAGGTGTAAGACCTCACGGAACTTCAACATATCCGAGTGGTTTACGAACAACCTTTCTCGTATCCGTAACGCCCTTCTGTCAGAAAGTCCCGTTCGAGGAGTCTGATGGATCGCCGAAGATATTAAAGGGTCCAAGTCCAGCTCTCACGTTGGATACATCTCGCGCCTGTGGATTCGCACCAGTATTAGCACACCAGCAAGGTAGACTTTAACCGTGTGCCAATAATCAACCTCCAGGTGAGACGCGACCAATCTCAGGGAAATATAAGTCAAAAGGCGGGTTGTAGTTCACCGGTCCCCATGATCGCTCATGATGAAGCAACCCCAAAAATAGAACCGATGGAAAGATGGTTAACGGCTAAACGCGGGTTTGGAATAATCCCGGAAGCAAGGAAGGGATTTAGCATTGTGACCTGTCCATCCTTGCATCTGAGCCTGGTGAGTGTATCGAGGAAGTCTTCCGTGCCTCGCAGGACATGGAGGTGACGGGCAAGCTAAAGCTGAATGGATAACGTATCTCTGGGAATAGAGAGCTGAAGATGTTTTTGGTAGTCGGTAGGTGCCGCGGAAGATGTGAAACGAAGCTATTCGCGCCAACCGATGGCGTGTCAGCAAGAGCCACAAGCTAGACCGCAGATCGAGAAGTAAGCCGCACTGTTTATAGAGGAGTTCGGGAAGGGATGGAATTTGGCTGCCTTTATCACAGCTTCGTGCTGTTGAAAGCGCTGGATCCACGGCGATAAACGATCCCTCCATCTTTTATAGTTACCACCTTTGTGCATACTCCTACCGGCCGATGACGTGTCTGCAGCTGTAACTGCTCGTAACGCACAACTTCCTTTGTGAAGACTCCACTCCTGCTGCTTCCAGCGTCGTCTTCTCTGCCAATCGGCTCGAAATGCAGCTGTGACAGCAAGAATCCGAGGATGTCAGCGCATGCATGGGCGTCACTCGGACAGCGCAAGACGCCAGCGCGCCAGCGCTGCACCATCTCACTCCGCAGCGCTCAGAGGCCTGCGCGCGGCCGAGGCGTTGGAGCGACGAATGCACCGGCAAGCCGCCACTCGGCTATTTCGGGTGCAGAGAGCCACGATCCCCGGCCTCGGTCGGCAAGGATCCGGTGCCGTGCTGGACTTGGGCCGAGGACTCGGGTCTCGCCAAAAACGGAAGGAAAAAACGCGTCGCGTCACGTCTTCCAACCCCCTCCTCCCGCCCGCCCTTTCGCCGCCCCCTCCCCACCGTTGCCGCCGCCCACCCTCGCAATCTCGAACAAAAGCTGCTGTGCTCCGCGCGCCTTCCTCGCCGAAACCGCCATGCGCGACCTGATCAACAGGCGTGCGACGTTCACGCCAAGCTGTGGCGCCTCCGGGCCGACGGGCGCGGAGACAAATCGGACGGGGAACGTGCGGACGACGTCGGCGAAGCCGTCGCGCGAGTCGCGCAGCCTTGGTGGCAGGTCGGCGACGGAGATTGCGCAGGTCGGCGTCGTCGAGGGTTGGGAAGCTGCCCGACGGGTTCGCAGGCGCGCGCTTTCGGGCGGCAGGGTTTGCGCTGCGTTTCTGAGGCAGGCATGGCTGGTGCTGTGGGGAAGAGGTAGACGGCGCGGTCGAAACGCCCAGGCGAAGCAAGCTTGGCTAGTGCTTCGCCGTCCAGCGCCGAGACGAACAAAAGCATCGGCGCGGTGAAACGGCCGTGAAACGAAAGCTTGACATTCTGCTACTGGACGGTCAACGTTGCCGCGCATTCTGCCGCCCAATGTCGCTGCTGATCCGCCGCACGCCTGCGACGTCGCCAGCTGGACCGAATCCCTTCGCGCTGATGGAGTTTCCTCCTGTGTTTTCATGGCCTCCCACAAATGAACAGTAAAGACACGTGACCCTGTCCCAGGATTCACCTCAAGAGGAATTGTCTCGCCAGGATTGCAGTGACGAGTTCCATTGGGGACTTTCACGCTTTAAGGCTGCTCTCCTGTTCTGTCCATGTAGAAATCCCATCAATCTCAAAACGATTATACTTCGCCTTGGCCTTTGAACCGGTAGAATCTTATAAAGCAGCGAACATGCCGATGGAGGAAAGGCAGCTTGCGTAATGAAAGTAAGGCAATGCTGCTGTATCCGATATACTGAATCAACTATGCAAGAAAGGTCAATGCTGTGCTTTCTTTTCGGTCTTGGTAACCCCAAGTACAGTCCAATCAAGTGAAAGACTATTCAATCCAGAATTCAAGTGTACCATGAGTAACCACACCCGGTTTGATCTGACCTATCTGTCGCACAGTGGCGCTTAAACTTCTCGTCCGCAGGAGTTCTTACGATTGCCAGGCCTGGGTCTTACCAACCAGCTTAAACAAGGGCGTTGTTGAAGAAGTTTGGATGCTGAGCTGGTAACGAACGCTTACTCCATTGATGCTGGCATGGCCAGCGCTGGAGGTGGGTGAGGGAATGTTGGTTGAGCACCACTACGCCGCAGGAGGAACCGGATAAGACGGAGCGTAGGGTAGTTAGAGCAGGAGAAAATACGATGTAGCAGGTGTAAGCTATAGCAAGGTGCTATCGGGAGAGAAATTCTGGGGGCGAAATAAAGGGAGAAGTACGAGCCGTTAATATTTTCTATATAAGGGCGCAAAAAGGCTTGTGTTGCTCTGTACATCTTGCTTCGGAGGCTCTATTAGTCTTAGCTAAATAAAACCAGCACAACTTCAGGGCTTAATCATGGCTCTTCTTTCTACAATCGCGGCCCAGCCAGGTCACGCCAGGGAATGAAGTGACCGCAGCGGTGCAAGCAGACAGACGCCGTACTTAATAAAGCCACGACCGGGTATAGAGGATGCTAGAGGATAATATACGGCAGAAGCCGCTGTATTTATAAGATACTTCTACCGCGGGCGAGCCGTGGGGTTTACCGGTCCAATTTTTTTTTAACTTCTTCATCTCAACAATTTAATTCAATAGCGGGATAAAATACTACCACTCGTTATATATCATAGTGAAAGGTTTACAATGGATATATGGATGTAAAATATGTTAAGATTTATCCGAATCCATTTCTTGTTAACGGATTATTAACTTGCTCTTGTTTACATACGTCTACCTTTTCTCTTTTCTCTTCGGCAATTTATTTTTATGCATAGAGCTATTTGAATAATCCACCTCACTACGTTCTACAATAAAATAAGACTTCGTGAACTTCCCTATTAAACTGCCTTATAGATATGTACTGCACACAAGAGGTATATTTTGAAAAGTACAATGGCTGCAGCCAACGCTCTAGTGGTTGGTCCGAAGGAACGGCAGCGAAAGACGAGGATGATTATATTGCCGAGCAATATAATGCGAAACCCAATGGTGGAATCGACCAAGATGATGCAGGGGAGAAAGGCTAGATATTTACGAGAACGATGAATGCCCAAGGGAGCCCATACTCGCGAAGGACGTTATGCGCTATTATGACTTTGGGCAGTAAATCACCCAATTTCCTCAGAAATTGTTAGCAGCGTTGCCTCAGCTAATCCAACAAGTCAATATCCATTAATGGAACAGTTATTCAATTCTGGACGAAAGGGATCCCCCGGTCAGGCAACGCCAGTTCGACAAGACATTGTTCCATACTATATGGGTGATCGGACAGGAAAGTTAAGGGCTAGAAGGCTAGAATGCGAAGCAGCATCTGAGAAGGACAGCTTCGTCGATGGTTTAATTGTGTCTTGAGAATTCTGGCTGGTTACAACTGTATAAAAGCCAGCCCTCCGCCGAGAGTATGCAAGATATCCCGACGCCTCAACTTCGTTTAACATTACCCGCCCCTCGCCGAGAACCTTTACTGCCGTCTCGCGCTCTCAGGCGAAGACTACAGCACCGGGGCCCGAGAGATAAATAAAGGATGAATAGAGTCTACGGGCTTCTTGTCAGGCCTGGAGCGGAAAAGGTAGTGACGACGACAGTGGGAAAGACGGATGCCCGATTTGATATCACCTCTCCGTGGTGGGCTGGCAAAATAGTAGGCGTGCGTTGCAGTTTTTCAATCACCTATCAAGGACGTTTAACATGTGTTGTACTGGCTAAGAGCATTAAACCGGAGAAATTTAGGAAAGTCCTGTGGTTAAGGGTGGTTTCCTGTAACCCTTGTCAGCGTTGAGATTACTGGAGGTAAAGGAGACCCTTTGTGCACCTTTGGCGGGATTAGATACTCGCTTTAGGCTGCGGGCTGCCCCCTTTCCTGTTACCTACCCATTCAACACCTGTTTCTCTATAGTGGGTAATCCTACGACGGGGTTGGATCCTATAAGGCGGTACCATACCTCCGGCACTTGTAGGATGACCGGATTTCCGGGCTTGGGTGTTAGGTGGCTATGACTGGCCTGTATTATCTCAAGTAGTGCCCTATGGTGGTATATACTACAACCACTTTTCAGTCCAATGATAATTCCTACTACGGGTATTGTGTTTTACCCAAGTTACCACAGGACCAGCGCCTTAAGAAACAAGCGAAGCCAGACCGGCCGGCCAAACAACCGAACCGCAACAAGATCGGCCGCTTTCCATTAAGACGAACAACCTTCTGAGGACGACGACAACTCCACCAAGGATCGCTTCGGAAACACCCTCCCGGCTCCTCAACGGCTGGACCCCAGGAAACCTGGTAACCCCCTTCTGACGAACCCTGATAAATTGCAAAGTGACGACGTTTCAACAGACCTGGGTACAGGAACCGAGACTTTTGCGTTGATCGCCGCATTCGCTAGAGACCATAAGCTTTCCGCGGCTGACAAGGAGGCGCTCAGTAAACATGATTCTCTTCGTTTCCATTCCACCCAAATTCAAGAGCAAGGAAGATGTCCTTCGCCTCGGACAAAAACTCTTGAACCCCACCAGAAGCAACGACAGCTTATCCTGCATCGTTTCGCGATCATCCTATCACGTCACAAGCTTCCACACGGCTCAGGCCACGGATCAGGCACGTGTGCCCCTGACCAGCCTACGCCTGGACGACGGTGACCCAGGAACGACCATCGTGGACCGCTTCGGCAAGGATCCGAGGCTTCGGTGGCGTTCCGGTTCCACCGCGCCTAAGATTCAAGTCCGCTTGAAAGCTGCGAACAAGGAACCTGAGGACCCCCTGCCAAAGCTCTTCTCCGTGCCTGGCCGCCAATGGCGTCTCGATGGGTAGATTCTTCCTGCGGTTTGAGGGTGAAATGAGGTGGCTCAGTGGCTCCTCGTCGCTGGCCCCTGGAGCCGCGCTTCCCGCGTCATCGTGTGCAAGCTGGCGTTGTCATCCTGGGCCGTGTCTCGCGGTGACTGCGGCCGCCGCGGGCTGTGCGGTTGGGGCGACTGGCGCGGCGGCGGAGGTTCGACGTGAGGTGGTTGGATGGCGAGAAGGGCGTCGATTCATGGGCCAGGCAGGCTGGGCTTCTTGGGCGGCTGTGGGAAGCCGTCGAGGGAGTCGAGCGGCCGGGCGGACTCGATGGACTCGATGGACTCGACGGACTCGACGGACTCGACAGACTCGATGGCGGCGGGCGCGTGGAGGGAGCGCAGGAGCGGACAGAGCTCCGTGGACGGGGCGGCGTCGCCCAGCGCCATCGCAGGCAGGAGGTTGGTGAGGAAGAGGAGCGGCGCGACAACGGTGTTTTGCGGGGCTCCACAACGTCGGGCGACGGTGACGGTGGGGCGTAAGAGCTGGAGAAGTGTCATGACGCGACCGACCAGGGCGATGATGCGAGCCGAGGTTTAGCCTGGAGTTGGGCTTAGCTGCTGTCTGCCTCTTGCGTCAAAGAGCACGTAAACACCACTCAAGAACGAAAAGTTTCAATGGCGCCGGTAGGGCAGGGCAGGAAAAAGAATCTCGACATCAATTCGTAGCATATATAACCGTCACGACATAAATTCAAACCGATCTTGCCCTTCGACCCCGGCCTTGCTGCTTCTCTTGTCGCTCTAACCGCCGTAAAGCTCCTCCGTCTCGTCCACAAACCTCGATCTCACCTCTTCCCCAATCTCGTCCGCAGCCTTACGAACATCTTCAATCCTGCACTGCAACACCTCCTCCGCCTCTCGAAGATACTGGGCTCCGCGCGTCTGCGAGCTCAAGCTTCGCGTCGCCGACAAACTCGCCGAGAGTCAGCTTCGTCCCTGTCTGCATGTCATCCAAATGCCCAACGAAGTTGTCCATATGATCTTCGACAAGAGAGGCAAGGAAATCCGGCATCATTGCCGCTAAACGGGCGTCAATCTGCTTCGTAATCAGAGAATCAAGCTTCTGCTCAAGCAAGTCACACGTTGATCTTAACAGCATGTCTTCGACGACTTCACAAACAGCTTGGCGCAGATCAAGACCGGGCGGGCCTCCATTCCCAGCTTCACCAGCATGCTCGGGTGGGGTTGATTTCTGAGACAGACACGTGGGTGCGCGCACCGGGAGACGCGAGGCGGGCAGGGGAAAGGGAGAGATTGTCCCTTCTTTTGGTGGGGCGGACGGACGGACTGGAGGAAGGCGTTGCTCGCGTTCGCTTGGTGGCCGTAGATCCTTGTTCTTCCAGCTGTGAAGCTTGATCCGTATATGAAGGCCGGAGCTCAGCAATGCTGAAAGACGCCAGTGCGCTTCCTGCATGCTCCCACGGCTTCCAAACCGGCGCAAGTCTACTGATGAAGTATGAAGCTGTCCTGCTGTGGCAAGGTCGACAAGCAATCTGACTCTGCTGCTGCCAGTCACGCATATCACGGGCTTCCAAGTAGATGTTCATTGAAGGCGCTTGGTAGAGGGAGGAGAAGGTGGCTAGCCGGTTGTGAGATGCCGCCGTGGGATTGATGGATTGCGCAGTGCTGGGAGCAAGAACACGGCCGACGTTATTGAGGTCAAGGGCGAGAACATGCACATCGCTTTCAGAAGTGACAGCTCCCTTGGCCACAAGTCGAGCCATGATATCCCGCGGTACCAACCCGTGACTAAAGTTATCGGCCAAGGTCCTCAGGGCGAACCAGAATACAAAGCGTCTGAGGTTTATCAAAGCCCTCGAGGTCAATGAGCAGCCGGATGTTGAACAGCGCTTCGCGGCGATCCTCGCTGAACTTGACGTACAGGCTGTAAAACTCCCAAGAAGCGCCAGCGTGGACAAGGGCTTTCAGATCGCGTAGGAGTCAAGCGGACGAGGTGGTGCGGCGACGTTTGGTGGTCATGGTCACGAATCAGTATACATGGAAACACTTGGCGAAGGGATCAGAAGCAGGAACTGGCGAAGAAAAAAATGCCCCCAACAAAGCGGGATCCCACCCACCCGGGCGTTGACTTCGAGTAGCCCTGACTCGGTTCGTCACCTCCTCCAGTGTCTTAAGGCTGATCCCCAGGTGCTGACGGCCGGCAAACACGATCCTGCCCCGGCGTCAGGTGAAGCCGGTCCACGAAGGATGACAGGTCGATGCCAGAGCGGACAGGCTGGAAATGAACAGGTGCCGGTCGTAGAAGGCGGACAAATTCAGGACAATGCGTAACAAACCGATGGGGGAGTCGGTTGGTGGGGAGAGATGATGATGTGGAGGGAGAGACGCGTCGCGACGTTTAATGGGGAGGCTGGGGCCGTGGGGCCCTCGGTGACTCGTGTGTTTCTTGACTCAATCACTTCATGATTCGGTGTCGCTTTGACTCGTTTCGCCGCTGCCTGTCGCCTGCCGCGTCGTCGTGTTCCTCTGCCCAGCTCCGCGTCGTCGCACTCCTCCGCCGGCTTCCACGCGCCTATGGATGCTGGCGCCATCCAGCACTGGCTTGAAGGGACTGCGTCGCCACCGTCGTCTCCGGCGCGCAAGAGAGCGCACTCGCCGGCCGTGTCCAAGCGCCGCCGTTGTGATCCGCCCTTGCCCGCGCCGATGCCGCCGACGCTCTCGTCCTCATCTGCACCACCGTCCAGTGCTTCTGCATCCGATGCCCACGACCGCGCCAGCCCTTCGCCCCGCTCTGACCGATACCGCTCCGCCAACCTCCAGCTGAACGGCTTCTTCATCGCCGCCAGTCTCGATGCCTCCTCCGCTCCGCCGTCCGTGAGAGACCAGGTCCACACTCTGCTGGAAGCGCCTCGTGCCCCAATTGCGGCCGAGCAGCTCGAGCGCTGGGCGCAGAACATCATCCACATACAGGACAATGGAGAGGAGGCCGTGGCGCTGAGCGGTTCCGGTGGACTGCTGCCAGACGCCTCCTACTGCGCCCGTCTCCGGCGCATGGACGGGCTCCCCTTTGCCAACGCAAAAGACCTTCTGCGCCGCGTGGCCGATGTACCAGCTCTGATCGCCGCTAACGTGCCCCGCGTCAGGACGCCCGTGCCCGACGTGGCCTTTGGCCTCGGCAACACGGCTTTCGCGAAGCAACAGATCCTCGCCATGGCCATTTCTCCCACATCCTGCGTCTGCGAGCCAATCTCGTCCCTGTACTGGCCCTTCTTCGTTCTGGGATACAAGGCGCAGGCGAAGGGCGGGAGCATCTACGTGGCCGTCAACCAGTGCGCTGGCTCGGGCTCGGCTTGTATCAAAGCCCAAGCCACGCTCAAGACCCCAGCTTCTTCCACCCATCTTGTCTAGCCGACGCCGTTCGACTTTGTGTTTCTCAGGCTAGATCACGGCCATGCTGCTGTTCGAAGAGGATGGATTTCACACACGCAGATTTGACCAAACGGCATGTTGGGTTCACTGCTAATGAGAAATGCTTTCTGCAAGTGCGGATTGTTTTCTAACTGCCAGGCACGCTGACTTTTCTAGTCTTACCAGTGACTGCTTACTAACCACACGGTCAGGATGCACCAAATCATGATAGTATCACGCTACTCCCACGCCGTGCGCTCGAGATCCATCGATCATTTGACCAAGCGTTCAATCTACTACAACCATTACGCTACCGGGAGAGCCTCCGCCTTGACTATTGGTTATCTTGCAGACGGACCATGCCATGCCTGAGTTTTCTTTTGGGATGCCGGGTGTTGTGACAGGCACACTCGCGATTGAAATGAATGTATTCTGGCTGTGGGCATGAAACAGCGCTGCGGACGGACATAACCCCCTTTAGTGAAGTGTTTCATTCAAAAAGATACTCCGGCAGTCAGTCCATTTCTTGCCTGAGTATAGTGTCTGCTAGCGGGTCTATACACGTAGTCTCATCTAAGACCAGCATCGCCCTTCTCTTCGCGGCTGACAGCAGCGTCTGCGCTCTCAAGTGCTACGACAACATAGCCGGCGTACGCTACCCCAATCCTCCTTCACTCAGCTTCCCTCTCACAAGCCATGTCTCAGCAAGAAAATGATACCGTCACCAAAGCCAACCGCCAGCCCGACACGGAGCTGGGCGCTTTTGCTTATTCCGATGAGCCGTGCCATCAGGTAGCCATGCTCCAGTACCACCGCCACCGGACTTTCAGGATCCAAAAAGGCTTGATTTCTCACTAGTGTTCTCCCAATACTGTTGGTGATGCCCTGTTTGACAACTGCAAGTGGGATGATGCGTGCACGGCTGCCGGCGGGTGGAACATGCTCCAGTACTGCAAAATGTTCCCATGGTAAATGGCATTTACAATTAGTGACCGAGATGAAATTCTGGAGATCTGGATTTGTTCTTTTACCATGGTGTTTGCTCCCATTCCATCGAGCGGGTGGCTAATGGAGAGGGTAGCGGCTAAGACGGAGTTCACTTTAAGATTTTAGTAAAAGGACACTGTCAATCTATTCATCAACCTTACCGGGCTTGCTCTTCAGGGCACCAAGAAGCCCAAACGTGTTTCCGGCAACCGAACCCACCGCAAGTGTGAGCGCGCACCGCAGGAGGCTCGCCTGCCCAACCATCTCCAATCCCACACCCCAGCCAGCCCACGAGGCACCGCCCCCCAAACGAGCCGCCCACCCAGCGCCTCCAAACCCTCACCAACCCCCCCATCACCCCACCAACATCGCCACCCCTACCCCCCCAAACACCACCGCCCCAACCAAATGCCCCCAGCTCGCCTCCCTCACCCCAAACCTCCACGTAACAACCGCATCCACCAGCCCCGTCACGGTGCCGCACACCAGCACGGTGCCGACGGCCCGCCAGTCGCGCCGCAGCCCCAGCGCGACGACGGAGAGCCCGACCGAGACGTTGCGCGCGCCCGTCGCGCGCACGAAGTGGTGCCAGGCGGCGCGGTCGGGGAGGCCGAAGTGGCGCGCGAAGGCCGGGGCGGTGGACGGGGCCAGCGCGGCACAGCCGGTGGTGATGCCGAGGGCGCCGAGGGCGAGGGTGAAGGCGAGGGGGAGGGGGGTGGTGGATATGGTGGTGGAGGATATGGTGGTGGAGGACATGGCGGTGGTGATCGTGTTGGTCAAGTCGCGGATTTTTGGTTTGGAGTTGGGTTTCTCGGGGCTCGCGGGATGGCGATGATGGGTTGACGTGTGGATAGGCGTTGCCCCTCTTCTTGGGCGGTTGGAATCGATCGCCCGCGTGCTTGCCGCATGTGGGAATCCGGTTGGTCGGCGGGATCCCGCTTGCGCGAGGGGCGGCAAGCCACCGACTAGCGCTTTTCTTATGCTTGTCACGGCAGTTGCCATTTCGAATATAAAAGCTATCAGCTGAAGATAGATAATAGCAGAGGATCTCAATGAAGCCAGTATAGGCTTAGTGAATCCCGGCGGAGGAACCAGACACACGACAGCCTTGAAGTAGTCGTAAGGGCGACGTTGCGGTCGACGTTGCGGTCAACGTTCTCAGCATGTACGGCCGAAGACTACGAAGCCATGCACGAAACAGCAGCGCGAGATTGTGAGAATGCTAAGCTCAGGCATATTCGGCGTTCGGGCTGCCCAATGGACGGGTTCCGTTCCGGCTTGTGTTCGCACGGTGGACGACGGTGGATGCAGCAACAGTCTACACCAATCCAGACACGAGATGCCCGAAGATATACCACGTTAACCAGGTACGGATGAAATCCGAGGATGCACAACACAGACGGTCTTACGAGATTTCCACCTTACCCTCCAGCGTGTCTGGTAACTGATGTACCAGTATAGAAATTCGGGACGCTGCTTTATTTCATCAGACAGCATGTGGAGAAGGAACGGCAATTCGGGCCCAAAGGATGATCTATTTCAACATCAGCAAATGATTGGCAGGGCCACGGCTATTTTGCGCAGAGTCGGACTAGCAGCGGGTCCGTGGGCAGCGCCACAGGGCTTCTGCCTAGCTGAGCCGGCAGCAGCCTTACCGGAACCGGTAAGTTTCGACATCGGCAACCGTCGCCGCAGCCACATCCGGCCATGCCCATCTCCACAGGGGCTTCTGCTATTTATTCCGCGACTTGCCGCGATGTTTCGTGCCTTGCTGTTCGAGAGATCTGCCCGCAGTTTTGCAGAACCCCCGGTGCTGGGTCAAGCCTGAACGGATCATGTCAGGCCTCAACTCCATTCGCGATTGGCTGCAGCTCGGCAGCATCATCGCCGCCATCATGTCCCCCGCATCAGCACTCGCTCCCACCACCGCCCAATTCAAACGGGTCCATGCCCGCGTAGCCGATCGCACCACCATTCCATCCACAACCGCCGCCCCATCCTTACAACATGCCGCCATCCAGCCGCGCGACTCCTCCACCGCCATCTTCAACACCTGCGGCTTCATCAACAGCAACGCCAGTGCGCCGCAATCCCCCCCTCCCCGCCCCACCCGCCGCTAACCACCGCCCGCAGACTCCGCGCTCTACTGCGGCGGCGCCTACAGCTGCGTGTTCTTCAGCTCGACGGCCAACACGCCCGGCATGGCGGGCTGCTGCGCCGACACCTCATACCAGACGTGCAACTGGTACAGCACGTGCTACGACAGCGCGCAGCTGTCGACGGCGTGCACGGGCGCCGCGTGCCAGTCCGACCCGCTCGCGCTGCGCTGCACCGAGACGGCGTCGCCGCGGTGCGCGCGCTGGACCTGGCCCGCGCTCGGCGTCGTCGACTTCGCGTGCACGTACGCCGAGGACGACGACGGCAGCACCGTCACCGCGACCACGAATTGGACCACCATGGCCATCAGCGCCGTCGATACCTTCTTCAGCGACCCCACCAGCTACGCTGTCAACGTCACGTGGGCTCCGGCTTCGGCGCTGTCGGCCAAGAGGGCGGACGCCTCGTCGTCGTCCTCGGAGTCGGCGGCGTCTGGCTCGGCGGCGGCGTCGAGGTCGACGGTGGCGTCGGCGGCAGCCTCGTCGAGCGCTGCGGGGGCGAGCGGAGGCGGTGGTGGCGGCACGCCGACCGGCGTCATCGTCGGGGGCGTGGTGGGCGCGGTTGTCGGCTTGATCGGGCTGGTCGCCGCGGCGGTGATGTTCTGCTGCTTGATGAGGCGGAGGAAGAGGGACGCTGCTGCGCCGGAACAGCAGCAGCCGGACGGCGCGAACTTACCGCCGTCGGACGTGCACGAGCTTCAGCAGCCGGCGGGGTTCGGGTACAGGCCGCCTGCAGAGGTGGAAGGGCAGGGATACAGGCCGCCCGCGGAAGTGGAGGGACAGGGATACAGCGCCTACCAGGAAAACCATTACAAGGGCTATGCTGAGCTTGGGGATGGAGGCGGGGTGCAGAGGCCGGTCATGGAGATGGACGGACGGACAAGGATAGCGGAGATGGGTGCGTAGGTGCTGCTTGGGTATCAGGACCGGTACCCGCTGCAGCACGCACCATAGCATATACCCCTCTGCCCGATCTCGGCGTGGGCTGTATGTAGAAGACTAAATGATATGAGATGATGATGGAACGAAGTGTCCTTTACCATGACCACAGAGGAAACAGTGAAACATTACTCTCATCTCAGCTGCTTTTTCTACCTCTCGCAGTGATATTTTGTCTCTTTATTGTGTAAGAAGTAGAAGAAGAAGAATACCGCTATTTCAGTTTCCAAGGGAAGAGTAATCGTGATACCCGGCAAGCATCTCCTCCCCCTTCAAAGGGGAATCTCACGTGTCAAAGCCACAATCACGCTGCAGGGATCGTTCTCATTCAAACAATCCAGATTGAGAGAATTCCCGATGATGAATATAATGCTAAGCGCCATACCAACAATTCTCAAAGACGTCCAGATGAGTGCGCATTGCTGAATTGAGCTGGAGCGTGCGCATATACGTCCGCGGCAAGCGTCTTGTCAAGCGTGCTCCCAAGTCGGGAGAGGTTTATATATTTTACCTGGAGTCTTACCTTTCACCGGGCTACCCGTTGACTTCCGTTTACCAGACGTAGCTGGAATTTCAGGCGCCCCATCGCACAGCCATTGACGAGAGCAGAACGGCCGCCTGTTGTGCTCCACAAAGGGTCGACTTCTACAACCTTGTACTGATTGTCGTTCCTCTCAATAGCTCTAGGCAAGCAATACGAGAATCATCTACGGTCATAGGAATTCCAAAGTGTTAAAGATGGTAGGCTTGTTATTTAAAGAGGCACTGCCCGGAAGAGGTATTCCGCAGTTACGGGTCTTCTCCAAGCTACATATTTTACCATTTACTCATTTCTTACTGTTTCGATATTCGTACAACCGTATAAGCCTACGAAGACGTGGTAATATCTTATTAATATTATACGGGTACGCCTAAGTACGCTTAAACTTATAGGAACAGATTTATTTTAATAAAAAGTTATAGTCCTTTACCATATTGTTCCTAGAATTATTACGTAAAATTATATATTCGAGCTTTAAAAACCCTCTTAGATTCTCGAACTATAATTACAACGTTAAAATAGATACTAGTTATAAAGATTAAAGTATAGCACTCTATATAGCTAACTATTAGTAGTGAGCTATTAGATAAAGCTAGTAGTAACTAGTATTTACCCCTCTTACTTATTATAGAAAGTATAGACTTAAGTAGAATAGTAATAGGTTTTTACTTTAAAGAGTAATCCGGGATACTTAATATAGAGTCTATCTTTCTTACGTCTTTTAAGTAACGATAAGATATTATAAACCTAGTCTAATAGATAAGAAAAAAAAGATAGGTAGAGGTACTAGATAATAAAGTAAAGTACTATTAAGCCTAGAGTTACATATACTATTACGTATAGTCCTACTAGATTATAGCTAATTTAATCTTTATATCTATAAAGAGTATATAAGTGTAAGGCTCCCGAGCCCACTATAGGTCCTAATGGTGCGTTCCGCCTGCGAAACGCATGCGAAGAGCCCGCGGGTCACGTGATAACCACGTGACCTCGCCTAGCTAGATATCTACCATCGGCCCACCGTCGGTCGGCCTG
>JAJVDC010000276.1:0-36949 GCA_021436925.1 Neofusicoccum ribis
ATGTTAGTCCATCTATAGTTAGCGCAAGAGGAGGCTATATAAGGGCACCTCCCCAACCCTCCTCTCAACAATATGCCAATTTTCTTACTCCTTTGCAAGATCATTCACTTTGCTACAAGAGTAGATTCTGCCTGTCTCTTGAGGGACAGGTGAGTAGGTCTGCTTATATACATGAATGAGAGCATAGCATAATCGAGGGAGTGTAGATATCCGAGGAAGTGTTGATCCGAGGAAGTTGGGCATGATTGATGCCTTCCATGTTTCCGTGAGAAGATTCGAGAAATGAGTGATACTTGAGGTAGTAAGGAAATAGTCTGACAGAAGGTTACGCTGCCCCACTAGGAATAGCCAACCACTCGTAGATGTGTCATTAAATGGCACAGCTGTTACTGCTGACCAAGTTTTCTCGCACATGCTTTCATTCACATCACTGGGAGTCCTTTGACCTGAGTCGACCATGTGAGTCTTCGCAGGTCTTCTTGCATATTCATCGCAGCAGCAGCCAAGTTAAAAGCAGAATTTCGTGACGCAGGTCCATGGTGCAGCAATTTCCAAAGGTTCGGCTCACCAGAACCCGAACACTATCACAAAGCTCAGTATCCGGAGATGGAATATTGACTGGATTATTGAAGAAATACGGGATGATTCCGTCCGTTGTCCCGAGTTACGACTGCGTGGGAGAGGCTTTTTCTTTAGGATGGCCAAAAATAGCAAAATCCGCGTTGCTGTCTTGCGCGCACTGGGTAATCAATTGATGTCGAGGCTTTGCTTCGCCACTACGAGCGTCGTCAGGAGTGCATTTGAAGCAGAATCTCGACAAGCGTTGTGGGGTCTGAGCAAAGTATAATCCAAATCTACAGTGCACTGACATCGTGGAGGTGCGGATAGGGATTGCCGAACCCGAATTACGGACACGAAGCGCATCGCTCTGACTGGCTATGCGCATGCCAAAGCCACACTAGTGACATGAATGACATGTTTCACTTGTGTCAGAGAGTGGCTGGCAACGCCAATCATTCTGCGATGCTGGGAGACTCCCAGAATGGATCCGAATACGACAGGAAGCTTCTTCACTGTTCCGGCAACAATACCAGGGCTTTATGTTTCAAAGTCACGTTTCACTGCGTGCGATAAGGCCGCCTGCCTGTCTTGGGGCAGATTTATTGTATGTGACCGTATTCGCAGCCTGTATATGGGTGTCTCTCGCATAGATTTCGGATAGGGTAGAGGCCCCCTCCGACCACCGGTTTCCCCACGGACGTATAAAGGAAATCGCGGACAACGCTTGGCTTCTACACTGACAGTAAAAGCCCCTCAGTCGACTTGCACAACCGATTTCTTCAATCTTATAACGCTTATATTCCACCTCCACAAACTTTATAATTCCTTAGGCTTTCTTGTCTTTCTTGGCGCAGCTCGGAGGCTTCTCCATCTCCTTCTTCTCGTTCCACCTTCGAGAAGCTCTCCAGGAAACACCCACGATGTCGGACAGCAAATTGATCATGTACGCGTATGAGCCCAGCTCAGCTTTAGCGGGCGTTTTTGCAGCACTATTCAGCAACATTGCTTTCTTGCACTTGTGGCAGAACAAGAAGTGGAGGACGTGGTGGTTCTTGCCATTCGCGCTTTGCGGACTGAGTATGTCTCCCAGCATCCTAGAGAGTCTGCCTGCTCGAGTACTAATACCATACCAGTCGAAAGTCTCGGCTACGTTGGTCGATTCATCTCCTCCCGTCAGGCTCCGGACTACACCACCTGGCCGTACGCGGCGCAATTCGCCATCATATTGGCATCTCCGGTCCTCCTGACATCCTCGATGTACCTCGTTATGGCACGGATAGTCGTGGCTACTGATGGAGAGGTTCAATTTCCAATCAAGATGAAATGGTTCACCAAGGCCTTCTGTGGCGGGGATAGCAGCTCCCTGGGGATGATGGGAATCGGTATGGACCTGAATTGTTCATGAAGAAGCTTCGTTGCTAATGAAGATGTACAGGCGGTGCTTTGTATACAAGCTCCAGTGACCCAACAAAGGGCCTTGGCGCCTTCGCTAAGAACATTGTCTATGCTGGGATCGGTCATCACATCATCTTCATGATCGTGTTCATGATCGTTACCGCCATCTTCCACTTCCGCATCACTCGCAATCCGACGGTCCGCTCGAGCACAACGAACAGCAACTGGGCCCAGTTCCTCTGGCTCTTTTACGCTTCCTGCATTGTCCTCATCTTCCGCAACGTCCTCAGGTTCATCCAATTCATGCAGGGAGCCGATGGAACACTCAACTCAAAGGAGATTTACCTTGTGGCCTTCGACAGCATTCCCGTTTTCCTTATCATGGCAGTCTTTAGTTTCCGCCACCCAAGACTCTTGAACAGCAACCGTGGTAGTGTCCTTCTGGACGAGGAGACTTCTGGAAATGTCTACGAGATGAACAAGTAAAGTTGGTTTCAAGTGGCGAAGGGCTCGGCGGACGGAGGGTAGATTCGGCGTTGGAGAACATGCATTTGTGGATTACAGCAGGAGGCGCTTCTCGTTGGCGTGGCAATTACTAGTCTTTCTACACCTGAGCATAGCTGGACTTGCTTCATGTCATCGATATCTCTTCGAACCGTTTTTTTCGCATTCTCTACGAATGAAATCGCTGTTCATTAGACTTTTGGGTCTGAACCCTCCTCCATAGCTCGATGACGGAGACGTGGGCGGCTCCGGTCCATACCATCAATCGGTGGGAACTTCTTCTCGTCCGTGGTCGGAACATATGTGTCGCCGTCGAGCCATCCGCCCACACCCGCCCCCTCGTAAGCCAGTCGCTGCTGCTGGAAAGAACCATCAATTACCCATTGGAGCCGAGCATACTCCCAGAAATGAAGATGCGACTGGAGCCAACCCGCTACTGTGTCAAGAATCAGACCAACGAAGATGATGACACACCCAACGGCAACGACTGTTATGGTGGCCGCGAGGTGGAAATTTTGGTAGCCTGATCCTGCTCGAATCCGCTGCTGCTCACAATCTTCCACTGACTCGGCATCATCGTAGTTCACCACGAACTGTTTCATGAATGCATCTGACGGTCCAGTGACGAACTCAATGACCCCCTCCTGGAGAAGGGCGAGAGACACCGAGAACCAACGGCCAACCTCGGCCCGCCACTGATCCACTGGGATTGTCCCATATTGGGTGGTCTCTATTACTGTCTTGGATGCGAGAAGTGGATCACCAGGCATCATCTTGGCGACAAAGCTTAAGTCCGGGGTGTGCACGATGGCGGCGGCTACAAGGCGGACAGCAGTGGTGAGTTGCCGTGACGCGAGACCAAGCGATATCGCTTCCGTAAATATTCCCCGCGCCGAAACAAGCGGGGTACAACGGCGCGGTTCGTCTTCAGTGGCAGCTTTACAGATTTGGTGTTGCTCGATGCAGCCGAGGATGGTTACAACGCGGGCCGGGAGATAGACAGTGCCGAAGTCAGACCAATGGTCGGGATCTGCACGGTACATCGGGTCTTCGACGGAGGAAAGATATGACATATAGTTTGCCGCGAGGAAGAAGATTGATGCAGTGGCGTCGGAACGATCGATTATTGTTGCATTTGGCCACCATTGGTTGCTGGTTCCATCGGGGTCATAGCTGTAGGTGCTACTCATCGTCAGTATTCTACTCTACTTGTCAGAGAGTCTACGTACGTGAGGGTATATCCATTCACGTATCTTAGAGAATTTCCCGAGTAATTGTATGTGGAAGCGGAACCGAACCCTGTGTTTTCCCCATACTCGTATTGAATAACACTCTCGTTGGTGTCGTTGTTGAGGATGATATTGACATGGGTCGTGAGCATGGGCGAACAGGTAACGGCCTTCCGGTAGTCAATGGCATGTTCATCCGCACCGTTCATTCCTAGATGTGTGTTGGAGTTGATGAACCCCGTGTCCATGGTGACTGGAACCGAGTTGTTGGTGACGCAGAGGTCCACGTTAGTGAATGGACACTTTCCGTCGGCGATCGTCCAATTTAGATGGGATGCTGGGTATCTGTTGCAGGCATTCGAACTGGATGCTACCCCATAGCACTGTCTCTCATAGGTGGTTGCGGTTTCCAAGCGGCCGGTCCAGTAGACTCCAAAAGACTGCACATCCTCAGCTGATATTTGGACTGCTCCACAAGCAGCATGCTTGATCAACACCTGATCTCCGTTGGCCGTCCATATAAGAGATATGTAAAGACGGATTACAGCGGATGCAACGACGAAGAGCAAAGATATGACCATCACGAAAGAGCCTCGCCAAAGAGCTGCCGGAAGCCCAAGTTGTTTTCGCCATCCGAGCGCCAGTCGAAAGAAGAGCCAAAGAGCTTGCGTGTGCGAGTTGCTGTTGCGAAGCACGCTTCGAATGTTGTGGCGGTATCCGTCGTGCAGAGTTTGTGTGGAGAGAAACTGGTGGAGCAAGAACTTGACAATATTCCAAGCCTGCACCGCAACGAAGCCCGCAAAGATGATCAGAGCAGCGGAGAGGATACCGCCGTGGCGCTCGCTCAAGGTCAGTGTCCAGACTCCATTGGCGTGGTTCTTCCAAACACCGCGATACACATCTGCAGACGCGGACATTCTGTTTCGAGGGGGGGCTGGAGGACGGGCTCGCCGGAACGGCTCGAATCTACACAACGCCAGCTATTCATAGCCCATTACCGTTTGAGCCTCGTCGGGTAGAGAGTCATACCGTTGGCGCCAATGTTGATCACGCTTTACTCTTTGTCTATAAAATTGCGGAAAGCCGGCCAACACTAATCGCGATGCAGTAAAGCACCCTCCGGCGATGCTTCCTGAGTATTGGGCCAAGGCTGTAAACGAGGGCAGATTGGAGTTAGTGAGGCTACTTTGAGCAAAATGGGGTACTCTACTTCCCCACTTGGAGGGCACACCGGCTTGGTACTCTTACCAATCGTGGTCCGTGGCACCAATCAACGCCCTTGTCGTTCGCCACAGCGGGTCTTCGTTCGCCCCGCCAAGAAGTCATTTCCAGCTTCGCTGTTATCGAACGCCACGATGCATTCTTGTGTTTCGCGTTGGAATATGATCGCTCCCTCAACTGAAGGATAAACGCCAGAGTCTCCTGGGATGCGGCACTAGCAGCATTGTGCAATTGACCACTCCGTTCTCAAGGCATTTGCAATGCACGCAATCAAGACAGATAATAAATATCTCTAGCAGAACCAGATCAGCCATTTCTGCGATCACATTGAGGTGCGCCAGCCCATAGTTCAATCCATACGGAGTATCAGGTTCGCTCAGGCTGATAATGAGTTTTCCTTCTTTCGTGGGCTAAAATTCCACCACAGGTAGACAACAACCGCGGTGATCGGGATAGAGATCACCCAGAAGACCCAGAATAGAGACGAAAGATGAACACTACTGGACTTGTTGTCTACACTGAAGTCGAAGAACGAACTACTAAATACGGTAGCTATCAACGTGCTCGGTAAGAATACCAACGTGATCAGTGCAATAGTGTGCATCGAGCGGCTGTCCTCTTGGGTGACAATGTTGAATGCCTGTGTGGAGCGTGTTAGGCAGTTGAAATAAATCTACAAGGAAAAGACCTACCAGGCTAGTGATGTTTGCTATTCTCTTCTCGAGACTTTTAAGCCGTAGATGAGTTGCTTTGAACACACGGGCGCTATGTAGGAATTTCTGCTCCACAATGAAAGCACATTGCGGCCGGTTGCCACTGTAGCGTGCTTGGTACGACTCGATGATATCTTTGCATATAATCTGAGCAGCCTCAAATGCCTCGGAAAGGTAAATTTGGTGTTTGGAAATGTTGTGCAATTCGGAGAGATCGATTGACCTTCCAGCACGCTTATCGAGTGCAGTTCTTTGGAGCGTGCCCTAACCAGTCAGCGTAATCTGATTTCGGCGCAATTCTCACTTACTTTCTCAATATTACGGAACACGTCTGCAAGTGTCCATGCAACATCGTCCATAACTTTCCAGATGACCCGCAAAATTGGATTGAAAATGATGTATGGATCATTCAGCTGTGATTCTGAAAGATTCAGCGTGTTGAACTCCTTGTGCAACAGAGGAGGCGCGTCGAAGCACAGAAGAGTAGACTGCTGGCTGCCGCTGATATGATCCTTCTTTTCAATGAAGATGAATGCAAAGTTAAACCAGGCTCGGTCATGATTTCCCTCGGTAGATGTGACTGGACTAGTAATCCGTGTTGGTCGTCCGCTCTCGTCCCGGTCTACCTGGAGACTCTTTGAGACGAGTCGAACCCATGTTCCTTTCGATCTTCATCAGCCTTTGCTCAAAATTAGCTGCCTGAAAGAAAGCATTACTTGTTCTGTGATTGTCCTCGTCAATGAAGCTGCCAAATATCGAGTTGACGCTCTGGTCTCGTTCTAAGAGAAACTCGTCTGGAGCTTGGTGCCGCGCAAGGTATGAGTCGATGGTTGGTTGTAGCTCAGGGGCAACGGCGTCTCGCGGTATCGACCTTCATTTTCATCAGCAAGCTGCACGTCTATAAGACTTTGGAGGATCCAACAAGATACGGAAGCGTCCACTCCATTCATCCGGCTCCTGGAGAAATCCTAGTACAGTGCTTGCTGATCTCGTTGGCGCGGAGTCCGCACATTCCCAAACCCATTTTATAAGTGGTATCTGGGCGACTGCCATGATCGATGCCGTCTTTTCACGGGGACATGAACGGTATGTGGATGCCGAGGGCAGCAGAGGAAAGCACGGTGTGAGTCAAAGTCGCCTACTTCCGAAGGAAGATCCTCGATAGCACGCGGATCGACAGCCGTCAGGTAACTTCCGGAAAATTAGTTCTTGTGTGACGGCTTGGTCTGCCTAGCTCTTTTGTAGCCGCTGTGGCGTTAAGCTGAAGTGACGGGAAGCGGGGGGAAGCGAGACTAGACCATTCAGCCAAATGGCGCGTGCAGCTGAATGCAAGGGTCGGAGACACGCAACTTGAATTGCACGCCCATCAACATAAATTTAGAAAACTGCGCGTGCTGCCACGCTGGAGCCTGGAGTCTCAGACTCGATTGAGAATCCTATTTCGCCCCGTTAGTATGGCATGTCCGATCGTCTTGCCGCTTTCGGCTTAAGCACGATGTCCTGTAGCCCCCACGCGGCAATATCGCCGACATCAACGTGATGCAAATACTCGAAAGGCGCACGGGACATGCCGTGGTCAGTATGCAATTTTCATTCATGAAGACTGGTGATTGGTGTGCCTCAAACCTCTCAAGATCATGAGAACGTCGCAGACGAGGCTGGATATTTGGCTTCTACCTCAGCGCAGCCACTGCTTCATTGTAGTTACACTTCGGCCAGAAGGGGACATTCCTGATATCTTTTATTCAGCTTTGAGCGCCACGCTGGCCATGATTTGCTGGAGAAATCCAGGAAACGACTCTGGAACAGAATCCGCCCCCATCACACAGGAGATTTCTCCTAGCACCTTTCTTTTTTTCCCCGTGCGTTAGAGCAACTGACTACTTTCACGGCGCGAACAGGAGCGCTTATAAATCTTCTTCCCTTCGCTCCTTAATCTTCCCAACACAGCTGCATACCCAGAGAAGGCAACATGGTAAGGCACGTTCATTCATATGATATTTCTTCATGCTGATATAGAGCCAGTCGACACGGCACGGAGGTAGCTATGACCCAAACCAGGGGTTCGTCATGGTCGAGACTCATACGGTAAGATCTAACCTGAAAGACTGGGGCGAAGGCTAAGAATACAACATAAAGGGGCCTCAACGTCACGGCGGAGCCTACAACCCGAGCTCAGGTGCTTGGCCACAGGCTGCACCTCCAAGCATTGCTAGTTTGCCGGCACATTACCAGGCTCAGATGGCACGTCTGCTTCTATAACCGCAAAAAACAATCCCACTAACTTCCTACAGAACTATGTGAGCCAGGGTCAGGTGCAAAAAATGCCGGTAGACCGATCAAACATGCTGGTAAAGCTCCTTTGTTCATGGTGTTGAGATGTTGGGATTAACGAGGGGCAGAAACATCCTGACACGGAAGTCTCTGCAGTCGTCCCTTCCACTGCTCATGTACGTAGACTCGAATGGCATACTACCTTCCACCCTGCTATCTATTGATGTTGGAGTACTGACCTCCCCTCAAGTCCAGTCGCCCCAAAGGCTGGGTGAATGCACTCAATTCTCGTTCTCGATTCCGCTGGAAGGCGCCGCATTACTACCAGGAGCCATCGTGGAAATATGATCCTACGTACAGCTTTAGACATCGCGACTGCATGGCACGCGTCTGGCAAGGTGCCGAAGATGATCGATATCTTAGCCCGTTCGACGGACACATCTCGAAGCTGCTTGTCCAGTGTACCGGTATGTCTAAAATCGCCAGTCTCTCTGTCTTCAGTGGCCCGTCGCTAACAAGCCATCAGATGAGATATACGAGAATCCGGGAACTTCAACCTACCGCCGAACCTACATCCGCAACGTGAGCACAAGGATGCTACGGCTGGCAAACTGGCCAACGAGCCACTTTGATTTTGTGAAGAACGAATACCGAGAGTATGGGACTGGTTGGCTGATCGCCAAGTGGATTCCAGCCTGCTTGGCGCTCACAATGATGGTAGGACTGCCTGAATCTCGTGCTTGTCCTCCAATCTGACCATGCAGATTCTCTTTGCCGATGACGGAGCGCAAGTAAGGAACAACGGGAACTACGACGTTTTCCCCTACAAGTACCACGGCTACGCGAAGGTGGCGCGAAACGCGCTTGAATACCCAAAGGAAAATCCTCAGTAGGTGCCAGCCCGTTACATGGAATACTGCATGTGGGGTTAATAATAGCGTTGCACAGAGCTCCCAGTTCAGCCGTGGAGAGCAGCAACCCTGTGATGGAACGGCTTCTGAGCCCTCGATATCTCTGCTTCATCCGAAACCCCGACGATCGCACAACCAACCACGGCGTGAGCGTCCAGAAAATTGACACGTCCGACAATGGAAACGGCGCAACATGCAACTACCTCTTCGTCGCGTACACGGCTAAGCAGTTCAACCACCAATCCGAGGACGATATGAAAGCTTTGCACCAGATCGCTGAGACGGCGGCAAGATCTGCTGGGCTTCCGGCATACTGGATTGGATGCAGCTGCATGCCCGATGAAAATCAGATGGAGGAAGATGTATTCCGCATCAGTGACATCATACGCGGTGCCGCAGCGCTGTGCATTGCCGTGGGGCCGTCCCACGAATCCACTGAAAAGGAGCAGACCACTTGGAGCATGCTTCGACAGTGGGGAGAGCGCCTTTGGACATTCCCCGAAGTCCTTCTCAGCCCACGTGGCTCGCCAATTCTGGTTTATGCCTATGGACAGCTCGGCAAACCTCTCCCGGTGGCCAAGAATCAGTTTGCCAGTCAGGTGTGGGCGGATGCCGCGGTGGCACGCCAGCTCGTTGACCACTATGAGGGCAACCTGACTCTCGGCCGCCTCGAACTCGACACGATTGTGCTGCAGTGTCTTCATAGCCGCAAGACTACCCAGTACTTACCTGGAGACCACTCATATGCCCTGATGGGCTTGCTTCGCGTGCGACCAAAGGTCAACCACACGGACTCTGCGTTTCAGGCCTTTGCGCGGTTGTCTCTAGCCAACGACAGCGATAAGCTGCTGGAAAGACTAGTCTGTACTCTGCCCAAGACGCCGGACCAGCATTGGTCGTCCGTTGATGATGCGTGGAATGCCAGCCTCTGGGACGTCTACCCATCGTGCCAGGTTGCAGGTGAGTCATCTCCATGCTCCAGACCAGATGTATACTAACAGTTCAGGCTTCTGTGACGATGACGCAGTGATTATCGACGGCGCTCTCGGTGCTTCCATCCGCTGGAAGTCGTTCGCGCCGGTCAAAAACCTTCGGAGATCCTCTTGGAAGCGTCTCTTCGCCCAGTTGTTCCTCCACTCCTCCGGTATCTTATTTATCATTTCCCTCCTCCTGCTCATTGTCGGCTCCTACGCTGGAGGCGCGATACTGTTCCTCCTTTCTGCACCACTCATCGCATGCTCCCCATACTTCCTGCGCATGATGTACGCTGGCAAGTTCTGGTACAGTCAGCCGTGGCTGTTCGGGTTTGAGGGTTACCTCGACATTGAGATCATCGAGTCTCAGATATGGGGCGCCAGGATGGGCAGGCTGGAGTGGTCCGCGTATGGCTCGCCGCTATCAAGACACCACAAGAACGAGTGTGGCGAATGCATTGGCGACGATCCAACTACAGACCCTGCTGTAGCAGAAATTGTCGAAAGAGCGAAATACGCCAACCCAAATGAGCAGCGCGTATGTAATTCTCTGGCCAATTCTAACGCACACGAAACTAATGTCCGACCAGGTCTTCACCCTTATCGACACACGGAATATGGAAGTCATCCTGTTCCAGGCAATGCGCCCTCCTGTGGGTGTCTTGATCTGCGGGAGTGAAGGTGGCATGCAGAGGGCAGTCGGCGTCTCTTACGATTGGACAACCGCCACATGCTTCCGAGAGACGGTGTTCCGACTAGATTCCACGGTCCTGGACAAGATGGACAGGGTCACCAGGACTAAGCTGGGACTGAAGAGGCCATCAACACGTGCCAGGTCTGTGGGGGATGCTTGATTACGCCTTGCTAGCGACTTGAGGTTTCATCTTCCAGAAGTTACTTTATTTCATCATATTTTTCTCGTTGATTCCCCGATATCCCCGTTCTTCCTGTCTTGCTTTCTGGAATTCAGTCTCTAGTTTCAACGCTTATGAGATGAACTGATTGACTGATCCAAACCATCTCTCTGTAATAATGTACTGTTGGGCAGCTATGATAAGCAAACCCTCATTATCCATTGAACTAAAGCATTCCAATCTCTTGTAGAAGGTCAAGAAACGGCTAAATGGAGTGTCTTAGAAAGAAGGATAACGAAAAATTATGCCGACTTGATCACCAAAATCAATTTTTGAGTAGCACGAAAAGAGTGAAAAGTTCTGAGAGTATCTGAGAAATTGGTCATTGAGGATAAACAATGAGAGCAACGCCCAAGTTCCAGCATACATTTCAGATCAATTAGGGGCGGAAAGGTGCAAAAATTAGCTCGCAATTGACATTTGGGAAGTACATGGTTGGAGGCTACAATGCGTAGAATCAAGGTCGATAACATGAATGGCCCGAACCAATACATGCGCGCCAGTCCTTAAAAGAGATCATTCAAAAATTCGGTGACGTCTTCCCAGAACACTTCGGGTTGCTCCAAGGCCGCAAAATGCCTCCCCTGTTAGTTTTATATCATAGCGTTAGCGCGAAATTCCGATAAGGTGTTCACAGTATGAATAGACTTACCTTGTCGTGCGCTCGGTACCATTTCACCTTGCCCATGATATCGAGCCAGCGCCTTGGTGGACTCAAAGACTCGTGCTTGAACCATGAGTATCCCATAGGCACCTGCAAGTTCTCCCACCCGGACTTCATGTCCTTTCCATCACGTACCAGCGTCCTGTAAGGCCATATAGACGACGGGTAGCATCCAGAAAACCGGTAAAGAGAAACATTGGTCAAGACGAGGTCTAGCGACGGTTGTGACCGGCTGTCGCACCATTGCAGCATCTTTTCACCGATCCTACGCGAATGACATCAGCATGAGATGTTTTGTGGTTAGCGACTTCTTACCAGGCAAGTAAGCTGATTGGATTGCTGCCGATGGCAAAACCTGCCGTTGCAGGCCGCGTTCCCTGAAGCTGCGCATCGCAAAGCCTGACTTGAAGGCCTCAGCAGCATGCTGTAGCGCCCAAATCTCGTCGTCCGTGTATTTCCCGTTTGCTATATCGGACTCCACATCCACACCATCGGGTGGGGGCATGAAGATCATGTTAACATGAACGAGACGGCAGGCTGGATCCAACTCGGCGGTTTCGGGTGCAACTGCGGAGCCCACGTCTCCCCCCTGTGCCACGTAACCTCGCTGATCATCCGCAAAGCCCAGCAGGCGCATCAACTTGGAAACAACACGTGCGTTGTCCTTCGTGCCAAATCCTCTGTCGAGCGGGGGTGGAGAGGAATACCCGAACCCTACAAGGTGCGGCACGATAACGTGGTAGGGCAGAACATCCGGAGTGGGATACTGGGCGCGGACGTGGAGAAGCATTGGTAAAAATTCCAGCACAGATCCCGGCCAGCCATGCAGGAACACAATCGGAACGGCGGATGCGCTCGTGGAAAAGAGGCACAAAAAGTGGACTGTGTAGTGACTGCCATCATCATCGTCAATCTTGATCGTGTATTGCGGGAACGAATTCAGCGTCTCCTCCCATTTCCTCCTGCTCTACTTGTCAGCACATGTCGTATGTGGCTCCTCCACCTGTACTGTGAGGCTTGGACCAACCAGTCATAACTCCGCTGCCAGTGCTGCACCGCATTAGTCAACCAGTCGTGTGAGACCCCGAAAGTTTCATCCGATCTTGAGTTCTCCCAGTTAGGCGTTGCAACGGTGGAGAGTTCCAGGAGTTTCTTCAGTCTCGAAAGTTCTTCTTCAGAGACAGAGATTCTGAAAGGGGAAAGATTCGCTTCGGGGCTGACGGTAAACGGGGGTCTCGCAAATGAATTGCTTTGATCCATGGAGGCGGCTGTTATTCATAAACAAGTTTGAAAAATTTGAATGGGACGTTGAATGAGAAACTTTGGCGCATGAGTAATAATAACATTCTATGTAGTTCCTAGCAATATAAGAAGAGCGAGAAATGCTGCTTTAGGGTGTGGGGTAAGATCGAGGGGCGTGAAAGATGTTACAAGTAATGCGGACCGGGAATCCAAGGAAGTGCCCCACCGCACATTGAGGAAGGAAACGCTGGGCAGAGTCCACGGAGGCTTCAACTCCGACCTGGCCCCTGTGGCTTCGTGGGCTGCCTCTCTACGACACATGTGTTCTGTGCCTACAGATGAAAAGGTGCGGGGCTGCTGAACCCCACTCCAGAGATGACGCGCATTGCCATGACCCGGAGAAAGGCAGTTCAGACCGGAGTTCTACGCTTTCCTCCGCTGACGGAGGCGGGGTCGACTCAAAAAGCCGATCCGCTCGGTGATTTCTACAAGGCCAAGACTCGTACATGTCGAAGTTGGAGCCGCCAGGCATAGTGTTACTATTGAGTGTCTGTTCCTCTCAACCAGTCGGCTACCCTCGGTTTGTGAGCAAAATACTCCTCGCACTCTCGGAATTAGGATTGGCTACTAGCCGATAATCAAGAGAGAGGACAGATGAGGATGACGAAGCCCGGCTGCCCATGGCGTCAGTCCGCGCTAGCACAACTCCACAGTCGGCGGCTCGAAGACCATCAAAAAGCCAATTAAACATCGATTCACCCCGTTGTTCTTACCTCTGTTGCGAGCATTCTTCTTCGACTCCTCGGGCGCTCAAGAAATCATTCGCAAAAAGAGGCATTGGCAGAAAGAAGCGGCTGCCGCTTAGCCAAGAGATGCGATGCCGAGAGGGACACCATTTGTTGGGCCGACTGCGCGGAGACGGCTCTGTTGTGGGATAGAAACGCCGAGACTTGGCAGTGCTTCTCCTGTCCGGAGCGGATCCGAGCCGGTCATGTGATGGAGCTCATCTACCATACATGAGTCCCGGCTGTTGATTTGATCCCGACGGTGAGATAAAGGCGGACTAATTTCCGGGTTCGGCATTGCTGGTGGCCTCGCCGAGGTCTTGCATTGATGTCTATTGTCTTGCAGGTTTTGCAGACCGTGATCTCCAAGCGCGTTGCATTTCGCGGCTGGCGATGCAAAGCAGTTTTGCACGGACGCTAATTCTCGCTTGTACAGCTTCTTTACGTCTATGATTAGCTGAGCTGGGTCATTCGGGCGCGTGTAACAGCAGCCGATAAGGATCTTACACACATTTCTGATCAGCAGCCTATTCTCCAGCATCATCTTAGGGTCCGGATCAGATCCCGTTTCCGACTCTACTTCTCCACCCTACTAGGGACGGCATCATCGCGTCCAATAATGGCGAAGGCGGAGTGCTGAGGCCCTGCCATCCATGTTCGCCAAGATCCCTCCAGGCACAGAGCGGTAAGTGGATGGACTCTGCCGACTCACGACACATACACCTTCGCACTATATAAACCGCCATGTTTCTGCTACTCGAGCTGGTTGTCGGTTGCTGCGGGAGCGTCGTACAGTATCTCACATCCACCGTCGACGCCATGGGACTCCTGGGCGCGGCCCAGCACTACTTTGCCGCTTTCGCGGTTCTCTCGACTCTCTCGGCTGCCGAGATCGCTCCCGGTGTCACACTCCCAGGCTATGGTAGCTTCTCCGGAACGACGGTCAGCCACACGCTGACCAAAAAGCCTCTCCCGGCCACCGTCAACGCATGGCTCGGCATTGACTACGCCTCTCAACCCGTTGGCGAGAGCCGTTTTGCGCCTGTCGGATCCCCTGCAGAGTTCTCCGGCTGGAAGAACGCGTCTGCATATGGATACGCCTGCATCCAAGACCCATCCGAGCTCTCTTATCCTCAGGATGAGGCGTGTCTCAGCATGAACGTGTTCCGGCCTCAGGGCATCTCCCTGGACGAGAAGCTTCCGGTGCTTATCTGGATTCATGGCGTGAGTGCGAGCCATCCTTCTCGTGGAGACCCAGCTAAGCGAAATAGGGCGGATTCGTGGCCGGATCTGCCAGAAGCTTTGACGGTGCTTCTTTCGTCTCCAACTCCAAGGAGCCGGTGGTTGTGGTGACTTTCAACTACAGAGTGAGTCAGCCCAAGCCTTTCCCCGCAAAGACGCTTCCAACTCAACAACTGCAGGTCAATTCTCTCGGCTTCCTTCCCACGCCAGTCTTTGAGCGCCTCGGGCTCTTGAACTTGGGTCTGCTCGACCAAGAGCTACTGTTCAAGTTCGTCCAGCAGTACATTTCCGTGTTCGGCGGCAACCCCGACCGCGTCACCATTGGGGGTCGTTCGGCGGGAGCCCACTCTGTTGGCATCCACCTCTTCCACAATTACAACAAGACATCGGGTCCTTCGCCGCTCTTTTCTCAAGCCATTCTGCAGTCCGGCTCCGTGACGGCGCGTGCTTTCCCCGACGCCTCATACCCCCTCTACCAGACCCAGTTTGCGCAGTTCCTTCCTCTCGTTGGCTGCGGTAATGTGACCAGTGCATCGGATTCCGCCATCCTGAGCTGTTTGCGCGCGGCTCCGATCTCCTCCATCCAATTCGCAAGCACGCTTCTCTTCAACGAATCCTCATATGCCATTACCTGGCCCTTCCAGCCCACCAGGGGCGGCCCCCTTCTCGAACAGGCTGGCTCCGCTTCCGGGATCAACGGCCAGTTCTACCAAATCCCCACCATCACGACCAACGTCCGCGATGAGGCTAAGTACTACACCACTGGAGATCTTGAGACCAACGAGCAGTTCCTTGCCTTTGTCAACAACCTCATCCCCGGCCTCACGTCCGCAGACCTCGCAGATCTGGAAGCGCTGTACCCTGACCCGACGGGCGACGTCAACGGCACATACTCGCCTTACGCGCACAGCTACAACTCGACCCAGTACGACCGCCTCTCCGCCGCGCTGACCGACTACATGTACGCCTGCGCCGGCCAGGAGACGGCCATCCGTATGTCTGGCGCCGGCGTGCCCGTGCACAAGTTGCACTTCGTCGTCAATAACACCTTCCCGGACTGGAAGGGCGTGCCACACACCGCAGACACCAAGTACACCTGGGCAGAGCCCGATGGCAACAGCGGTGTTCAATACCCGGAGGTGGGCAAGCTGCTGCACTCGTACTTTGCGGACTTCGTTGCGCTCGGCGACCCCAATGCGGGCAACAGGACGGGCGTTCCCAAGTGGCCCAAGTATGTCGACAACAACGAGGAAGGCTTTCCCGGTCTTCAGCTCCGGATTGAGCCGTTTGGAAACAGCAGGGTTGAGGGTGATGCAATCAGGAGGACGCAGTGCGAGTGGTGGAGGGATGAAGCCCGGGCTTCGAGACTGCAGAAGTAAATCCTTATCAGGCATCTGACTATTGGTAAGGCAATGCATAGTCTGTAGTAAGGCTAGACTAGTATGAAAGTGCCCAATGGAAAATAAAATGGATCCATTGTACCTGCTGGAAGTTACGAGCATGTTTCACTGCACCTCTCCTTGCCTTGAGAGTTCAGTTCCGGTCCAATCGCGCCCTGGACTGCCCTTTCAAGGTGCAAACCATGATGCGGATTTTTTTCGAGATATCTCGCCCGTCCCGAAAGCTCACAATCCGCTCGTCTGCAAAACCTTTGGGAAATAAACACCCGACTCGTCATAAATCTCAGCATATTTCCATCTGGGACAAAAGCGGCTTGAATTGCGGGCCGGCTCTTAGGGGGCCGGAAGTTTTCAGCCGAGTAATAGATATGTCGACAGCCAATTTCTGGAAAAGAGTAAGGCTTTTCCCCCGAGACTGGCTCCTCGAGTTCTCGGGTGTTTTCATCCTGGTTCTCCTCGGAGACTCGTTTTCGTCATACTAGCATCAACTGCAGAAAGTGCGGTTACTTCATCACAATATCAACATAATCTGGGTAAGCAGTCAAGTTCTGGATCCCGGGTTCGTGCCTACTGTGGAATGAATTGGTTATGCAATCAGGGGGATGCTAAACCAGCCATTACGCCCACGAACTGTGTCTGCCACCGAATCCCTCTGAAATCCTTCCTCACATTCTTCCCAAGTCCAGTTTCTGCACCTTGCTGCACTTCCGGTGTTGCGTTTGCCAACACTGCCTCAGACGTCCACAGTTCCGAGGGTCCCGCACTCAGAGCAGTACCATTAGACGAGCATGCAGGACTTCGCCATATCCCCATCCCCAAATTATCCGAATACATGGTAGTCCTTCTCAGAACTTACTTGAGATATGGTAACAACTGTTACCGTCATTAAGCAGAGAGGTCAAAGTGATGCGGACTTACCGAGTTTCCGCTCCAAAGTGTCATCGGAGGCTGGCGAGACGTGTAGGAAAAAGGGGTGTAATTTCTTCTGATTTTGAGTCTCGTCGGGCCATTCGGGTGGTAGACAGGGTCAGGCTTGCGACATGTTTCTGCCGTGTTCCTGCTTACGTCACTCTGGTCTCGAACTAATCCAGCTCGTGATCTTAGCGGAAGAGTGTTATTGCCCAGAGCCAGACTTGGCAAAGGGCATTACGTATGGCGCACAATATCTCCCCGATGATTCCATATGTCATTGGCCCAGCGGATTTGCTTTTCAACTGCATAGGCAAGATGCATGGCAGATATCCGACTGTAATGCCATCCGTCGCCTCCCCACGTAGCGCTGCTGTGCACGATCCCTCTGTGTACGCCATAAATACCTTGTGGACCAGGTGCGGCTGCGGCTTGCAGGAGCTGTGACTGTGCACTCGTCGGAAGATGAGGAGAGAAGAGTCGGGAGGATGAGAGAATCGGGACCAGCCAGAGTAGACGAGAAAAGAAAGCGCTGACGAAGCGGAATCGGAAGCGGTAGCATAGCTAAAGCTCAGATCAAGGCCGAATCTGAAAAGAAAGGGACAGTGGCTACGGCGTGAGCAGAAAAAGGAGAACGTCCAGGCCGGTAGGCGTGGCTTGGAGAGCCACGAGGAGTCGCGGGAACCACCAGCATGATATTTTGCAGTCTCTCCTGACCAGATAGTCCGCATGCGGTTTGAAGTGGCGAAAGAAAAGGCCGAACATCAGCTGCTGGCTTGCAGCCACGAACAAATTGTCGGACTGGGCGATTCGTGTCTGCAAGTGAGTGCGACGCCCAGAGCCTTCTACCTTGGCTACTTAAGAGGACATGCGAAGCGTCACGCTTGGGCGCGGTCAACCGGTTGCTTTCGGCTAGAGCACATAAGCTTACTCATCGGGAGTGGGCCGCTTCTGGTCGTGGTGTGCACATACGAGCGTGGCGCATGTGCGGGAGCAACAGAGGCAGAGACGAGTGCCCAGGCGCTGTGATTCCTAATGCGTGTATTCTTAGCAAGCCGCCACCAACGCGCGTCACAAATCCTTCCACGGGCGTTCCTGTCGCGGCGGGCTGGGCCAGCACGTTGGTGCACGCAGGGACCGGGTGCATGGCTTCCTGAAGATCGCGACGGCGGCGGAGGCAGCGCGGTTGCATTCTGCAGCGCAAACAGCGGGATGGCACTGCGTCCAAGCCCTGTCTCGGACGCGCTGGGCTCTCTCCGGCCTCGAGCTCAGCCTTGCATGCCTTGGCGACGGGACGGCCCCCAATGAAAGCCGCGGGTGCTATCGCGCCGTGCCACACGGTGGGAGCGCTGATCACTGCCCGGTTGCCTCGTGCTCAGCCTTCGATGCCACCGTCGTGGTTGCGGCCCCGCACAAATATCGTACAAAGCGCGCGCGGGGCTGCCACACTGCTGAGCCGCTGCGCCGTAGGAGACAGCTCTGCTCCTCCGCACTGCTCACGCCAACTGTTCTTGTTCCTCGCGGCCAACGCCAACTAATGTCATAATCTTAATTTCTTTTCTTCGCCTGTAATTACCTGTCTTCTTTTCTGCCTGTGCCTATACCCCAGCCCGATGACCCCGATACCCACCGCTGCGATATCCCATCTTCACTTCACCTCCACAGCCCGATATTAATGCCGTTTCTTCAACCCCGACAAGAGTTTCAGCCGTCGTGCCCCAGCGGCGGAACCTGGTATTCATGCGGAGCCGGGGCCCAGTTCGTTGGGTGCTGCACCAGCGAGCCCTGCACCTCGAATGGATGTCCGCAGGGCAATCTACGGCCCGCCAGCTTTAACGCCTCCTTCTACGGCACCTTCCCGGACATCGCATGCGACAATGGTCTGTTCTACACGTGCGCCGCAACGGACCCGCCCTTCATGGGGTGCTGTATAGAGAACGCGTGCCAGGCAGATGGAGGTGCCGGATGTCCCCTGGCCAGCCTTGCTGGAGCACACTTGCCAGACAACGCCGCAAAAGCCAGCGCCTGGTCGCCAACCGGAGGGCCGTCGTCAACATCGGCCGCAGCTTCAAGCACGTCAAGCGCAACACCCTCCGACAGTTCCTCGCCGGTCGGGGCCATCGCCGGCGGAGTGGTCGGAGGCATTGCCGTCCTCCTCGTCGTCGTCGGCGTTCTCCTATGGCGGCGCCGCCGCAAGGCAAAGGAGAAAGCCAAAGCCAGCGCCGAGGACAGCAATGCGCCGGCGCCAGTTTCAGAGCTCTCAGCCGGCCGGTCCGTAAGAGCAAAAGGTATGCGCGACAATTTCAGATGTAAGACACGCCAAATGCTGACGTGCACGTGTCTCAGGCTCGCCACTCCCGCCACGCTATTCTGCAATCAGCAACAGTTATGCTTTCGAGCTCGACGGCTATCCCAGGAAAGCACCCAACACGCCGTCAGAGCTCGGCGGCGACGAAGTCCACGCCGAACTCCCTGGCGACGATGCCGTCCACGAGCTGGAAGGCAACACTATTGCATCAACGCCCGCATCAGGCTCGGGAGGCGGAGGTGGCCACAGCCGAGGCAGCAGCTGGTCCTCCACAGAGAAGAAGCAGCGTTGGTCGGGGCCCAGGGGCCTTGCCATTACCGGCTGGGGCGGTCATGGACGGTCCCCGCGCTCCTCTCCAAGATCGCCAAATTTTCCGCAGAACAGGGGAGGGCAGGAGGGAGGGGACGACCACACGGAGATCTCATCGCTACCATCGACGCCACGGTCCCCCTACACCGGAACTGGGAACTACTCGGAAGTGTCGAGGCTGTCGCCGACACATCCGCCGCCCATTATTGAGGACGAAGGAGACGATCGGTATGACCCGGACATGCGGGAGCGCCGGGACGAACGTTGAATGTTTCTCTGTTCCATAGATTCCCCCTTCTTTGTAGTAGAAATTCTAAATGTTCAATGGCATTACGAAACTCTTTTCATATGCGACATCTGAATTATCAACAGACTAAAATGGTCTGTTGTTTCAGAATCAAGGTATCAATATCTCCCAATGCTACAGGTCTATCATTACGCAACAGAACACTCCTCAAACCGCCAACAGCGCGCCGACAAAAGACAACACCAGCGCAAAAGTGCCTCCGGACGACGCAGCAACCATGTGGTTTGCCATGCCGGTTGCCGTCCCCGAACTGCCCGCCGCCGTCGCCGTGACCGTGACCGTGGCGTCAGCTGAAGACGAGGCCGCGGAGTCGGAATCATTGCAGCCGCTCTGGCATCCCGTCCCGCAGTGCGCCGTGGTGCTCCCACAGTAGCCTTCCGAACTGCAAGGAGATGGTCAGTAAAACATGCGCTCCCCTGAATGACGAAGCCGAAAGCCTACCTGCAGCACGGCCCGTAGTCAAACACGCCGTACTTGACGAAGTCGCCCGGGCCGGCATCCGGGTTGCAGATCGAGTTGTTCCACTTGGCGCCGCAGTGGCCGTCGCAGCGTGGACTAGTCCCCAGGTCGGCCCAGCTGCACGCCGGGTTGCCGAGCGTCTCGTTTGGCGCGCTGCAGCTGCCGAACTCGGACTGGCAGCCGGAGCCGCAGTACTCGGCGGTGCCGCCGCAGAAGCTGGAGGGCGGTAGATTAGTTTGCGGTCTGAAAGATTGAGCTGGCTTCGAGTCGGCTTACCCGCCAGAGCTAGCAAAATGTTAGTCGTAGTTCAATTGCGAGATTGGACAGAGCGGTAGCTTACCTGCAGCACGGTCGAATTCCAGAGGTGAGACACATCCGTCCGGCTGTTGCGCCGCACGAGTCATCCGTGCTGGTGGGATACTTTCCCGTAGACGTGGCGCTCGAGTTCCCTGAGCTCGAATTCCCGGTGGCCGTAGCATTCGGGGAAGTCCAGGAGAGCGTTGTGGTCATGCCGGACTCGGACGTGGTGTCCGAGGAGCTTTGACCACACACGATGTCGGCGAGCAGCGCCAGGAGCACCAACTGAAGAGAGAGAAGCAACATCCTGGCGAGCAATTGATTTCTGCAGAAGGAGAACACTTTTGCATGCTCTGCGCCGTGTCAGAACTTAAGAGAACACGAGCTCAAATATAAGCAAACGCGTGTCACAACGGCTGAGGCTCTCATGCTGGGCTGCGGTACCGCGGCGCCCGAATCCTGCGCCCTCGGGATTGATTAGCGCCTGCTTACAGCCCCCAGCGCGGACGTTGGTATATTTGCACAGAGAAGCGAACAACGCTCTGTGCCACTGTTGGGGGCACGGTACGACTCGTGAGGCATGGCAAGCTGCTCTCAGCGCAACCAACACCCGCCCGCGGCGCAGCGGTTGGAAACACTTGACCACCGTTCCCGCTCCACATTTGTGTTTCATCATTCTGTAGCATCGCTGTCCCCACCCCAGCCTGGCAGCTGAAACGCATCGCATGTCTGCTGCGGCGTGTCGGCGCACGCATCAGGGACGCCTGATCAGGCGCCAGGCGATAGGTGCTCCAGTCGGGGACATCCCTCGAGCTATATGCCAGTCGAGGTGGGTGGCTTGCAGAAGAGCCGGGAACAGGGATCTTGGCGGCCGTCAGCTTCAGCTGCAGCGAGGCGGGGCTGCAGAAACGAAGTAAGACGGACGACGTGGAAGCCAACCGCGCTGGCCAGTGGCCTTGGCTGCGGCCGCTTCGCCTCGTCACAGAATAGCCTGCTGATCAGACCAGAGCCGAAAGATCTGGGCACTCGGCAGCTGCGCTCGGTTGCAATCCCATCGAGACGGGGATGCAATAGTGTGACGCGACGTGCAGGCTTGGGAGAAAACACAGGAATAAGCAGCATCTGTATAAGGTGTTCCTTATGACAATCGAGGATTCGAGGCTTGAGCCATTGCCGTGCGGCCGCAACGCCCCAGACGATCTTTTGTTCTCCCACGTGGCGACGAAAGCAGTGATTGGACATTGTCTTCACCTGATTGCGCTATCTACGCCGCACCCTATATTTAGCCACTGATCGAAACACTGAGGATTTTTGCCACTGGTGCACTCCAACCGGCTCCCGTAGATCCTTTCCGCAAAAGAACAACATGCGCATAATGCATGCAGCAGGGCATGTACAAGCCACTTCTGCAGCCGACGGCTAGTGTAAAGACAAACTTCCAACACGAAAAGCTGCGTAGGGAGCAGAAGCGCTCGTCTGGATATGTTTGATATCCATACTCAAAGGACTGTTGAATCTGGACAACGAGGTCGCCTCCCATGCCTAAGTGTAATCTTGGTCCTGTTCGATCCTGTCAGAACAATATGTCCGCAGAATGTTCTTCACGACAACCATGAGCTGTAGCACCCGTCCGTAAACGAAACCGAGCAACCCTGTCAACCTGGTCACAAGCAGTTGCAGGATCGGGCAATCGCGTAGCGCAGAAGGTTCGGTAACTACAGATCAGAGAAATCAAGGCGTCTAAACGCTTTTTCGCCAAGTTTCTTTTCCAGCAGCCCCATTACGGCATCATGTAACCATCGCTCCGCAAATCAACGCCGCTCAGGTCGGTGTACAGGTCCAGCGGGTAGTCCGCCTCGACGGCGCGCTTCCTCAGCGGCACGGACCGCACGGCCTCGGCCCTCTTCCTCGTGTACCCGGCGCTGGTGGCGTTGGTAGCAATGCCGCCGGCCACGCACGCGCTCTTGGTTCCCCAGGCGGAGTCGGCAACGGTCTTCCAGGCGGCGGCGATGTCGACCGTCATTTCCGCCGTCCAGTAGATCCGGCAGTCGGCGGCCTCGTAGACGAACTGGGTGGGCGTCTGCTCCTCGAAGTCGTCCTTCTTGATGCCGTCGCGGAAATTGACGTTGTACGCCGTGTTCGGCGCGGCGCGGAGGAAGGGGAGCTGGTCGTTGTAGTCGGCCAGCGAGGTGGTGTTGAAGTAGGCTTGCTCCGACTCGTTGGCGTACTGGTAGGCCACGCCGACGTTGTATTGGATGTAATCCCAGGGCCAGTCGCTAAATGCAGCGTCAGACGACATACTTGTTGAGAGGTACAAGGGTGCATTGACTTACTTTGTTCCCTTAACACCGCCGACTGCCTGGATGATACCTTCAGACGAGCGTCCGCCCATGGCAACGTACTTGACGCCGGCAAGATCCTGCATCAGGCGAGAGAAGATAGTACATGTCGAGGCACTGCAACAAATTCGTTAGCAAAAGCTTTTCTGGTGATTTTTCTTTTCAAATATTTCATTGAGGTTCTTCAAGACGTACCAGTAACCATCGGTCATGACGACGACGTTCTCCGCAGCAAACGGCTGCGTCGAGTTCTTCACACCGTCGCCATAGCCGGTGACATAAATACCACCGCTGTTGAACGGCGTCAACACATCACTCAGGTTCCAGCGGCTCAGATTGGTGAAGTTATCTCCCTTGTGGGTCTGAGGTCCAAACTTATCCGCCCAGCTCGCGAACGGGGTCTCGTCGGGCTTCTCGTCGGTGCGGTAGTTCAAATAAGCGCTGACGACGTTGGCCTCCAGGTCGTACAGGGTCTCGTTGTTGCCAAAGTCGAGGGTGCGCGGCACGCCGGCAGCCAGGTCGGAGAACTTCTGGCCGACGAGGTCGAGGGCCTCGATGGCGCGGGCGCGGTCGGCAGCGGCGAAGGCGTCGATGCCGGGGAACAGCTGCTTGAACAGGTCGTAGCCGAGCAGGATGGTGCCGCCGCCGTTGGCGCTGACGTCCACGATCAGCTTGGTCTTGCCGGCCGCCACCGCGTCCGCGAGGAACTGCTGCGCCACGGACTGGAACTCCTCCTGCGCGGACGAGCCGACGAAGCTGGGGACGCTCAGGACGGCCGTGTCGGCGTAGTCTTCTCCGTCGAGGTAGTAGCCGCCGATCAGGTTGTTTGACTGGCGGATGACGGGCGTGGGATAGCCTGGCGCGGGCGTGCTGGTTGTTGTGGCGGATGTGGACGTGGCAGCGGCGGACGTGGACGCAGCAGTTGCCGTGGGCTCGCCATTGTGGAAAGAAGTGTCCTCAGGAGTAGTGAACCACAGCTTGTAGAGCGACTCTCCGCTGTCTACGCCATCAAACGGGATCAAGACCTTGGCAAAGTTCTGCATAGTGTACTCGGTTCCGTTCTCAAACGTAAGCGTCGTGGATGCTCCAGGGTAGATCCATCTTCCTCTTCCACCTCCGGTGAAAGTTCCCATGCCGGCGCTGGAGGTACCGAGGGAAACAATCGCGAGCTCGTAGAAGACGTTGTTGTACAGAGCATCACGGTCCTGGAGGGATCCATACTGGCTCCAGTTCTCCAGCCAGGTGGTGGCCGGCTGACCGTCAATCCCGGTAATGGCCGACGGGGTAAAGGTGGCGTTTCCAAATGCAGAGGCCAGAACGTCAGGATAGGCGTAGGGCTTCGGAACGCTCTTGCCGTCATCCGACACTGAAACTAGAGGGATTGGTCGGCCGAAGTTGAAGACGGTGCCTACCGAGTCCGGAATGTAGACGAAATGGCCGTCGTGGGTGGATTGCAGGATGGTGTAGAGCGTAAATCCAAACTGTGCGAGCATTGGTTAGTTTGCGGCCCTCAGAGGTCAATGGGCCTGCTCACCTCGTATTCCTTGGTGATGGTGCCGGCGGAAACCTTCTGCTCAAGGGCGTCCAGCTCGGCAAAGACGTCAACCGGCTCCTGGATCTTCTCCACGTACTCGGCCGGCGGGTCCTTGAGGTACGCCAGGGTGCTCTGCCACTCCCAGTAAGGACGGATGGTCTTGATCAAGTCCAGGGCGGCGGTGGTGTTGATTGGGACGCTGTTGATGCACTCGTAGGCCAGGTCCGCGGGCACGGTTGGAGTGGCGCTCGGAGCAGCAGCTGTCTGGGACGCCGCCAGGGCCGACACGGAGGCGCAGGCAGATCCGGTTTCATTCTGTCTCTTGTACAGCACCGGGTTGCCCGCGACGGTGGCGGCCAGGCCAGAGGCCAGGGCGATGTTCCTGAGCAGAGCCATTGTGTTCCTGCGGCGTGCCTGGGCGGGCAGCACAGAAGTGGGTCGCCGTCTTTATAGAAAAGTCTTGCAAGGATGGGCAGCCGCCAGGAACGCGCAGCGGCATGTCGTGATATAAGGTACGGGCTGCGGCTCTACTGCTTGAGGAAGTTGGCAACGTGCATGGCGCGCCGATCTGCGCTCGCCGCCGCAGCGGGCAAATGAAAAGTGCCTCTCGCGCAGCGGCCCATCGATCTCGCATAGTGCATTGCCGCTGTTCGAGTCGCGGCTCAGGTAAGGGAGCAATCCGGGCTATCGTTAGTGACACTTGACCTGCCTAAGGCGGCAAGGCGGCTCGGGTTTATCAGTGGAACGAGCAAACATCCCCGCATCCCGCGCCACTTTCTGCGCTGCTGCACCGCGTCTTGCTGCGTTTTCTCCGCAGTCAAGCTCGCCGGTAGCCGCAAATCCCTCATCGGCGCCGCTGTGCCGGGCCTGCTGCCGGTCGTGTTGGGCGCGGAACGCAGCGAGCCGGCGACTTTCTCACGGTGCATGGACGAACGCGTGTGCGGCGCCAGGGTGCGGCCATATGGGGATCATCGTGTTGGCAGCTATGTACAGTGCTCGCCGCAGCAATCTAAAACATCTACCGGAAGGCCACCTGCGCCTTATCGTCCATACAGTACGGCACGCTTGGCGAGCGCCACTCGGGCGTCGAAGCACTGTCGTTGGCGAAGCTTACCACCGGCCTGAGGAAGCTTAGCCGCCGGCCGCCGAAGACGCTGGTGTCGAAGCGCTGGAACATGCCACTGTCCTCGCGCAGCCGGCCGTCGCCGTACACGCGCGCCCAGCCGTCCCACACAGTGAACAGCAGGTCGAAGACGTGGTCCGACGCACGCATGGGCGCCCAGCCGAACCGCTGCTGGCACTCGCGCACCACGTCGCGCGGGTACAGCCCGACCTCGGGCGTGAGGGCGTAGGTGTTGACCGCCGTCAGCGACGCGTGCGCGTAGTAGCTGCCGCCCTTCACGGCGCGGTCGCGCAGGCCCACCAGGGCGCCCACCGCGCCGATGATGCCGGTGGTCATGTCGGACACGGGCAGCGACGGCAGCACGCACTCGCCGGCGGGCAGGTCGAGCGCGCGCCCCGTCACGTACGCCGACCCGGCCGCCGCGTCCGCGATCTGCTGCCACCCGGGCCGCTCGGCGTAGTAGCCGTCCGGCCCGTAGCAGTTCTCCGACACGTACACGAGGCCCCGCTGCCGCGCGCCGGCCATGCGCAGCAGCGAGGGCAGGTCCAGCCCGTACTTGTCGAGCGTGCGCTGCCGGAAGCCCTGCACGAACACGTCGGCGTCCGCGATCAGGCTGTGCAGGTAGGCCAGGTCCGCGGGCTGGCGCAGGTCGAGCCCGACGGTGCGCTTGCCGGCGTTGAGCGTGAGCTGCATGACGTTGATGTCGACGAGGTGGGGGGCGTTGATGCGGATCACGTCCGCCCCGAACGACGAGAGCACCGCGCCGATCTGCGGGCCCGCGATGATGCGCGTCATCTCGACCACCTTGACGCCGGCCAGCGGGCGCCGGTCGCCTGCGTCCAGCGGCGGGAAGGCGATGGGGGGCGTGGGCGCGGCGTGGTCCTGCGCCTTCACGTTGACCAGCGGGTGCCGCGCCAGCGACTTGCCCATCTCGCTGCGGTTCCACTGCTCCGGCGTGAAGCACAGGCTGCCGCAGAAGCCGTGGTACAGGTTGTTGAACTCCAGCTCCGCGGGCGTCTTGGTCCTGATGGTCTGCGCGATGTGGTTCCACGCCTCCTCGCTCGTCTTGCAGCCCTCGTCGGGGTTGATGCCCAGCGACTTCATCAGCGGGACCGCTGCCAGCGATCCATGTACCGAGTACCAGGTGTCGGCCTGTTTGGTGGGGTAGATGGCCGTGGACTTGTACTTGAGCGCCGTGTCGTACCAGCCCTGCTCGTAGTCGGGCACGATGCTGTTCAGTTTCTTCTGCTTCACGATCGACACGATGTCCTCGCCGTCGACGAAGCCCGTCCCGATCGACGCGAACCAGAACCCGGCGTGCGTCGTGTCAACCGTGATCTGCCTGTCGTTCGAGGCCGCGCCTCTGAGTGCCAGAATCTCGCCCGCAACCACTCCGCTCATGGCGTGGAGCGCTGCTGCCACCGACACCGCCTTGATCGGCCCCGGGATCACGGGGAAGTCATCGCCGACGAACTTGACTTTCGACAGCTGCTTGGGGTCCTGGGTGAATCCGGGCGTCTGAGAGGCCAGGAGGTTGAAAATTCTCTGCGTGTCTTCCGGCACCGGCGTGAACTTGGAGTCCGTGTGCGTGCCTGGGCCGTAGACATCAGGGACCGTGGTGTGCGCAGTTTCGGTCATCTTGCGGATGTTGAGAGGGGGAGGGTGCAAAAACGAGATGTTGGCTGGTTCGAATGCCGTTCGAGCACGCCAAAAGGGCCATTTTTATAACTTTGCCTGCACTGCGATGCTCGGTGGCATTTCCACCCTGCTGGAAAGGTGAAGCATAAGCGCACGTCATCAGCATGCAGTTGTTTGACTGCCGACAGCCTCGGGACGCCCTGACATCCGAGTTTTCTGCGGAATGGTCGTGCGAGGGCGCTGGTCGGTCGATCAATAGATCGCCAAGAGATAACGGCGAACTGTCGGAGTCCCTGAGTCGCACGAGCCAGCGGTGATGTAAACGCGCCCGGGAGCCTTCCTGGGTCGGCCGACTGACGTCCTGGTTGCCGGCGTCTGCTGTATAAGAGGCAGATGCAGAATGGTGGACGCGCTGCTTGCTGGGCAAGAATCTATACCGAAGAGCTGTTAATCATCCATATTCTTTTAGCGTTTTCCAATCTCAACATCTCCTGCAACATGGCCGAACAGTCAAGCATCAAAAAGGTCGCAATCATCGGCTGCGGCGCCATCGGGGCCTCCTGGGCGGCACTGTTCGCAGCACACGGTCTCGAAGTCGTGGCCTTCGACATCAGGCCCGAGGCCGAGACGTTCCTCCGCTCTCTCGTTTCTGAAGCTCTCCCGACGCTGTCCCGCATTGGCCCGCTGGACGACCTGCAAGCAGCCGCCGCGCGCGTGCGCTTCACCACCGACCTCGACGACGCGCTCCAGAACGCCGACTTCGTGCAGGAAAACGGGCCGGAGCGGCTCGACTTCAAGCAGAAGCTCTTCGACGACATCGCGAGCAAAGTCGGCCCGGACACCATCATCGCCACGTCCTCGTCCGGGCTGACGTGCTCCTCCATCCAAGAAGGCGTCAGCTCGCACCCGGACAGATGCGTCGTCGGCCACCCCTTCAACCCGCCGCACCTGATCCCGCTGGTCGAGGTGGTCGGCGGCTCCCAGACGTCGGCCGCCACGATCGAGCGGACGATGGGCTTCTACGCCGGGCTGGGCAAGAAGGCCGTGCACGTCAAGAAGGAGGTGCCCGGCCACATCGCCAACCGGCTGCAGGCGGCGCTGGTGCGCGAGATCCTGCACCTCGCCGCGAACGACGTCTGCACCGTCGCCGACATCGACGACGCCGTGCAGTACGGCCCGGGGCTGCGCTGGGGCGTCATGGGCCCGAGCGCCCTGCTCCATCTGGGTGGTGGGCCCGGCGGCATCGAGCACCTGAGCAACCACCTGCTCGGGCCGTTGACCGGCTGGTGGGCGCCCGAGGACCCGAAGGTGGACGAGGGGCTGAGGAAGAAGTGGGTGGAGGGCACGCTCGAGGCGGTGAACGGAAGGGGGTTCGAGGACTTGTCGAGACAGAGGGACGAGGAGATAGTTGCGTTGCTGCAAACGAGAAAGCAGTGGGACGACTACGCAGAGACCCAGAAAGGGAAACAAGGCAACTAGACAGATGCTCAATTCAAATTTGTGTTTTTGGATAAAATATGCATAAAGTAATAATTGACGGCTTTGCATGACGTGAATTCGAGCAAGTTGACAGGCAAACAACAAAAACACGGCGTTGGGATGCATCAAACTCACTGAGCGGTCGCCGGCCGCAAGATGGTTCCTCGACCGGGCACCCGTTGGTATTTCGTAGGCCTCGATACGGGGCTCAGTCCGAGACCCACGCTGATCTAGGCCGTGTGGGGACCCAGATGTGATGCCAGATCTCTGGCCACCGGCAGGCCGTGATAGCCGGTATGGGATCTGGGCTGGGGTTTCGGAAACGCTCGTGCGAAGATTTGCTAGCCCCTCTTTATTCCTGTCAAGTGGCAGAAGCAGAGCACCCTGAGAAGAGTGGCCTGAGCATAGTAGCGGGGCTGACGGCGATGGGGGGCGAAGACACCTGGCGAAGACGGTTGCAGCACCGCGTGGTGCGGAGATTGCGCGGAGCGTGTGCGGAGTGGACGGGCTGGACGACGATCATGGCATCACTGCTCAGGCGGCGAAACAGAGACACGACGTTGCGTCGAGTCAAGCAGGGGACAACCGTGAATAAGAAGGGAAAGGGACGAAAAGTCTGCGGTGGTCGGCCCGTTGAAAAGCAGCCTCGGTTGACAGCCGGAGATCTGATATCGGAGATCTCTCTGGCCGGCCGTGGCCATACACAGTCATGGACGGCCTGACCATGCGTTGCCTCCTGGCCGCTCTTAAATATCTTCGAAAAAATCAGAGCATCCGCCGCTAGCCTAGACTACCAGATTCCACCTCCAAGATGCCGTCCGCAGAGCAACGTTTGTTGATCCTCGACTGCGACCTTAGCCATTGGTCATCCCGATCGGGCCGCATCATCTCCTGTCGCGTCGACGGCTCAGACCAACAGACCGTGGTAAAAGACCTCCACGAGCTCCCTGATGGAATTGCCATCGACCATGCTCGCGGCCACATCTACTGGACGAACATGGGCACGTCGGGCTTCTCATCGAACGACGGCTCAATCCAGCGCTGCAACCTCGACGGAACCAGCATCACCACCATCATTCCCCAAGCCTCAACGTTCACGCCCAAGCAAATCGCCATAGCGCAGAAAGCCCAAAAGCTCTACTGGTGCGACCGCGAGGGCATGCGCGTCATGCGCTCCAACCTCGACGGCAGCGGCATCGAAACCCTCGTCCAGACCGGCGCCACCGCCTCGGACCGGCAAGACAAGACGCGGTGGTGCGTCGGGATCGCGCTGGACGAGGAGCGCGGCCACTTCTACTGGAGCCAGAAGGGCCCGTCCAAGGGCAACGTCGGCCGCATCTTCCGCGCCCCCATCGCCGGCCCGCCGGCTGCCTACCCGGCGGCGCGCCCGGACGTCGAGCTGCTGCTCGACGGCCTGCCCGAGCCCATCGACCTGGAGCTGGACGCGGAGCAGCAGCTGCTGTACTGGACCGACCGCGGCGATCCGCCCAGGGGCAACACGCTCAACCGTGCCTTTGTCGGCGCCGGCTGCGGAGACGGCAAGCTGGAGAGACGCATCCTGGCTATCCGCTTGCACGAGACGATTGGCCTCGCGCTGGACGCCGGCAACCAGGTGGTCTATGTTACAGATCTGGCCGGTGGAGTATACCGGGTGAAGGTGGATGGCGATGAGGGCGAGAAGGAGGTCTTGTTCTCCGAACTCGGAGACCTGACAGGCATTGCGCTGGCTGAGAACTAATGTACAATGAATTACCATGTAAAAAATATAATTTAATGTTAGGTAACTATTCATTTTGAATGTCGTTGATGGTAATTTGACAGCACATGTGATGCCCCCGACTATATCCAATCAAGGCACGATTCCACTCATCTCACCACTGTTCACTGGAGCAGGGACAAAATTGAAGGATGCTAAGTATGTACAGTAAATTAGAATGCTATTCTAAATCGTATATATCGTGAATGGAATATGTGAAAGATCGTGTTCCGAGCCTGCTCGAGTCTGGCGTCGCGCCACTGGTCGTATCTATCCTGAGAATTCAACCTTCCGTGCTATATCGTAACAAATCGCTTGAAGTTGGTCTGAAGGACGAGTATCTGCTCTGAGGTATCGGGCAGAGCAGGCATTGACTATTTCCGCGTCCGTATTTAGGCAGAGCCAGCCTTGGGCTTGGCGGTCTTGTTGATCTTGATGGAGGTAGCGCTGGGGGTGGCCGAAGAGGTCGACGACGAAGAGACAGCGGTGGCCATCTTGTTGTTGGCGGCAGCGACAACGGTAGCAGTGGAAGAGGCGGTGCTGGAGGCGACAACAGTGGTGGACGAGGCAGAGGGCGTGCTGGAAACGACGACGGTGCTGAGGGTGCTGGAGGCGGCGACGGTGGAGACGACGACGGTGGAGGTGGCCTCGACGGAGGTGGTGGCGGTAGCAGACGAGACCGAGCTGACCTTGGAGGCGCCGATGGGTCCGTACATGACGGGCGGGGGGACGATCTGCGGGAGAGCCTCGGCCTCGCGCTTCTCGACGGGAGCAGCGAGAACGGCACCGACGGCGAAGAAAGCCATGACGATCTTGGAGGCGTACATCTTGATTGTTGGTGGTTGGTGGTTGGTGGTGGTTGGTGAGAGTTGGTTGTGGTTGAAGAGATTGAGTTGGAAGGTGGTTGAGAGATTGAGAGACTCGTAAAGAGTGGAGTCTCGAGAGTGGTTGGTTTGAAAAGGATGGACGACCGGAGTCAAAGAGATTGTCTAGCTTGAAGGCTGAGAGAAAGACTGTTGCTTGATGCTGATTCTACGAGCAGCGCAGTGAACCTTTATACGCAGTTGGAGGCTGTGCAACCCGTCATGGCCGTTGTTGTTTGAGAATCTGGACCAGCGGCGATCAGGCGGATGATCCCCAGCTCCTTGGTCCGGGGCACTTAGCGCCGCTTTAGTCCTCCAGTCAGCTGGAACGCAGGGGGATATTCTGTAGGAAAAGACCTTGAACACAAATCATGTGTCCGCATTTGGTTGGAGCGTTTCCGTCAACCACTCAGCGGGTGGTACAACTACAGAACGTGCTGCCGATCTTCCACATCATGCCATCCCCACGTATACTTGATTTCTGAGGATCCATCTGTTAAATAAATTTCAGAGACCAGGACATGCAAGGATTTGGGGTGAATTCCTTTATTTTCTCATGCTGGACACACGTGGGCAGCTTTCCGCAAGCCGCTCAAACCATACTTCGGGATTCGCCTTCGGAGGAAGGCAACATCCGAACGGTACTAAACCGCACATGCTAGGCCCGTCCTTTCCGGGTGTTGAGCTCTACAGTCGCCGCAAATAGTTAGCATGAGGCTGCCTGGATGTTTCAGCCTTAGCGTGGACCCCAAGTACCATTCGGCACGTTTATACTCCGGCAGACCCATGAAGGTCTCGATCGGTCCCGTCGGCCGAATAGCGAATCCGATCTGACCAGCACTCGGTGTATTCTGGGCTTCAGTCGCCATGGAAGCTGCAGACAAAGGCTCGGCCGTTGGGGGCATTGTGGTCGAATTACAAACACCCCGGCCGATGCCTCCACTACACGCATGATCAAGGTCCCTCGAGGAGACGCCAAACCATTATCGCACGGTGGTGGCTGAGGGAATCCCAATTCTCTCCAGGCAGCCGTTTGCAACCGACATCGTACTGATCATTGTCGACTGGCGGTGCGTTGCAGGCCATGGGGATGCGTCTGTCTTTTCATTGGGTTGCATGGTTGAGGGGGCAAAAAGGCCATGAAAGACACCTGCAAAAGCAAAAAAACTGCTCTGGTCCATCATTCCTTCGTTTATACGCATGTGAGCGAGTTACCTCAGCGATCGCGAGATTCTCTTATCTCACTGCAGCTCCCCGCAGTGCAGCGCGCTCAACATCGGGCAGTCGGTCGCGATGGCTCTGCTCGCTCTTGTTCTCGGGCTGCATTATCCATTGGCTGCTTTTGGTGGGTCCTGCCCGCTTTGCATTTCCGATGTGGTGACCCCACGCCACACAACACGAGAGCTATCCGATCAATCACATCGAGCAGGTAGCTCCATCAGCGCATAACCCACCGCGCTTCTACTCTGCGTTGACGCCATTAATCAAAAAATCTGGACACTCCTCGTGTTTGCTATAGGATGTCGGACTACTGAGGCCGCGTTGCCCCTCTGCATGAGGCATCTGCAAGAAACGCCAAGCCAAAGCTTTGGCGGAGGTCGAGCCCCAAGCGGAAGGTCTCTAATATTTCCCGTACTGGGCATGGCTTCTATTGCGCAAGCACCTTTAACGAGCCGGCACCCGGAGCTTGTCGCGAGAGACACCTCCTCAGAGCGGAAGGTTCAAGGAGCTCGGCACAGCTTGTACCGCTCAAGCATCGCATGCCCCCAATCCTTGGTATTTGCTGCTGCAGGTACTGTTGGGATGGCGAGCGCTTCATGACCGGTTCAACAAGCATCGCGCACTATAAATTGGAACCTCGCTGCTCGTGCAAGACACCATCGCTCTCCAGCCTTCGCCTCACAGGACTTCCTTCGCTATCCTGCCCTGCTCCCGCACGATGCCTTCCTTCAAGTCTGCTGCCGCTCTTGCGGCCATGGTGGGCGTTGCTCTGGCCACCCCCATCGAGAAGCGCGGAACCTTCAGCCTCAAGCAGGTGCAGAAGGGCACGTACTTGAAGAACGGACCGGCCTCGGTTGTCAAGACCTTCAACAAGTACGGAAAGGAGGCTCCCTCCGAGGTCATTGCTGCGGCGGCCGCTGCGGCCACTGGCGAAGTCACCACCGAGCCCGGTGATGAGTACGACTCCCTCTACTTGACCCCTGTCACCGTCGGCTCTGTGGAGATGGAGCTTGACATTGACACGGGGTCTGCTGATCTCTGGGTCTTCTCCACGCTCCTGTCCAGCAGCGAGCAGTCCGGTCACGCCGTCTATGACCCGACTGTCTCCGGCACCAAGCTGAGCGGCTACACTTGGTGCGTACAATCTCCCCTACCTGTGATTCATTTCTTACCAACGAGTCCTCAGGAGCATCACGTACGGCGATGGCAGTGGCGCCAAGGGCACCGTGTACGCCGACAAGGTTGTTGTCGGCGGTGTCACGGCCACCTCCCAAGCAGTTGAGGCAGCCACCTCCGTCTCCAGCGCCTTTTCCTCGGACACCGACAACGACGGCCTTCTCGGCCTCGCGTTCAGCTCCATCAACACTGTGTCTCCCAAGTCCCAGACGACCTGGTTCGACACGGTTGCCTCGTCCCTTGCTGAGAAGCTGTTTGCGGTCACGCTCAAGAAGGGAGAAGCCGGCAGTAAGTCCCAGTAGGCAGAATCTGCAACAGGCAAAGCTGACAACCGAATCGCCTACGACTTCGGGTTCTTGGACTCCACCAAGTACACGGGCGACATTGCCTACGTCGACGTCGACGACTCCAACGGATTCTGGGAGTTCGCCCCCTCCGGCTACGCGGTTGGTGACGGATCTGTCGTCAGCGCGTCCATCGACGCCATCGCCGACACCGGCACCACCCTGCTCTACCTCCCTACCGCCGTGGTGTCTGCTTACTACGCTCAAGTCAGCGGCGCTGCGTACAGCGCTCTGCTTGGTGGCTACACATTCCCGTGCAGCGCGACTCTGCCCGACTTCACGCTCGTGATCGGCGGCGAGTCGCGTACCGTGCCTGGCGATTACATCAACTACTCTCCCATCATCGCCTCCAGGTGCTACGGAGGTATTCAGAGGGATACTGGAATCGGCTTCTCCATTGTTGGCGACATCTTCCTGAAGGTGAGACTGCACTTCTTGAGCCAATACATTGACTTGCTGACACTCATCTTTTCTCTCAGTCTCAGTACGTTGTCTTCGACCAGAGCACTGGCAGCCCCCGCCTTGGCTTTGCCCAGCAGGCCTAAGCCTCTCCCATCGAAGGCGAAGACAGCACACTTGGGTGCACTATGATGGGTAGCCGGTATTTCTTGGCTCTGCACATATAACTTACGCGAATTCACCAACCATTTTTCGGAATGGTTTTTCTTGAACTACTTGGCTTGTGAAGTATTGAAGACTGATCTGCACTTCTGTGATTCCTTATTCATCAGCCCTGCATCGCATCACAAAATACCTCGACGACATTCCCGCGTTCAAGGGTCATGCTCATAAACCGGGAAAAATTCCGGCGCCTTCTCCAACCATTCATCCACCTCCTCCAAGCTCTCCCCACCTACCGACCGAAACAGCCCCTTCAGCACCGCATTCACCAGCTGCGTCACCCTTACCCCGTCCGCCGGCCCTACCCACGTCCCATTGGTCACGTTCCTCTGCTCCAGCAGATCGATCCACAGCGGGATATCGCTGTAATCCAGATGCCTCGTCCCATTGATCGCCACATCCCTCAACCACCCGCTCTGCGCCCTGTCAAACGCCTCCCATGTACCGTCTCCCGTGTGCACCTCGCTCGCCAGCTGCACAAACGGGCGCTTCAGATCGACCGGCACCTTCGCCGGGTCAGGCTGGAAGTTCTCATCCGCCAGCTGGGGCAGGGTGCCATCCAGATTCGCGCCCGCCCCGAACAGCCGCGCCTTTGAGTCGTTGGCGGCCATGACGCCGGCGGCCGCAGCTCCACCGACGCTGTGCCCAAAGATGCCGAAGTGCGAGAGGTTGAAGGGCGCGGCGAAGGAGCGCACGAGCGCGGGGAAGAAGGCGTCGCTCATCAGCGCCGCCGTGTCCGACAGCCGGAAGGCGTACACCTGGAAGGCCTCGGCCAGCGTCGGCGGGTACGCCGCGAAGTCGGGGTAGCCGTACACGCCGCCGCCGCCGTACGGCAGCGCCAGGTACGGCGCCTCGCCCGGGTGGTCGATGGCCACGACCGCGTAGCCGTGCGACGCGAGCTCCGAGAGGTAGGCGGTGTACGCGACGGCGGGGACGCCGGCGCCGGGCGTGAAGATGATGGTCGGGTAGGGAGAGGTGCCGTTGCCGTAGGCGGGGTCGGTGCCGATGAGGGTGGAGGTTTGGAATTGGAGGCGCGTGGTGAGGCGGGAGAGGGAGCCGGGGGTCATGCCGATGGTTTTCTCAAATATACCCGCGGCGATGGGGTCCATGTAGGGGACTGTGGTGTTGGGAACTACGAGAGTGGGGTAGTAGATGGTGGTGAGCATGAAAGTGCCAGGCTCGGTGGGATCATTGGGCGTCGTGTGGTTGAAGACGTGCTGTGTGTATCCGACATGGTACGGTCCGGTCGGGTCCCAGATAGATATAGCTTGGGCAAGCCATGCACAAGAAAGGGCGAGGAAGATCGACCGCATCGTGAGGTCTACCGAATGTTTCACAGGGCATCGGTGCTCTCCAACGCTGGCTTTTGTGGGGAGCGGCACGGACGCTTAAAGCTTCTTGAGTGCGGAATGAAGCGGCCCGCATCTGAATCCTTCTCGGATCCTGTGAGTTCCTCTGTAACGTCATCTTGCCTTTCAAGCCGCGTTGTGAGATATCTCCGGGTTGCTGTGTGTCCCACCTGCCGCATGCGCATAGCTCCCGCATGGTAGTGCTTACTGTGGCTGACAGGAACGCTCGCCTCGCAGTGCTTAACCTACAAAACATCCGGATGGCATTGGGATCTCTGTGCGAGCAGCATTCAATGTGATCCTGTTCGTTAGACGAGTATTGAAATGGAAAATCGTTTGGCTCCGAACGGTGATAGAATTCACATGGCATGTGGGTGCTCCGGGCATTGGCGGCGTGCGGAGGTTCTGGTTGGCTACATCTTCTGCGCATTCACTCATTGATCATCACCGACACCAACAGACCTTGAAGCACTGAAGCATATTTTATACCTACATTACCATCGAGTGTAGGTAGAGACTTTCTGAGGAATTGAGTGAAACTTTAGGTTTTTGGCATTGAGGGTGCAAAGTGACGCAAGGAAACTTGTAGGAAAGATGACAAAGGAAATTGCTTCTGGAAAAACGAAATATCGGTTGAGTGGGTCTGAGCAGAGACATACCCTACTCGTTCATTGTAAAGACAGTACAGTTCTCCAACCTTGTGCTTAACTTTTGCAATATGAAGTCGACCCAGGCAAGGATGGAGCAGTGTACTGGTTGAGCATTAGAATGTGTTGAACGGTGCGAGAAAGTAGACGCCGCTGCGTTGTAAATTAAAGCTATCTAAGCTGACTATATACTACGCATTCGGAAGAATACGGGAGCTATTATAGTAACCTCGGTTGTAGT
>JAJVDC010000277.1:0-24671 GCA_021436925.1 Neofusicoccum ribis
AATATAGTCCACTTAATGTTTAAATTATTATACGCGCCTAATATAACACAGAGGAAACCTGTAGGTAAAAAAAAAGTATCTTACTGTTCAGTTAATATTTATCATAAGTAGCTGTGTACCCCCCCCCACCTTATCCTTCCTCTCCCCCCCCTTTTTTTATTTCTCCCTACGGGCAAGAAAAAAAATCCTTTTTTTTTTAACAGTTTTGTGTTCATTATATTTAAATGTTTTCTTAATAGCATTTAAATTTTATAAAGGTATTTTGCCTATTAACAATATACAATTAACCCTACCCCCCCCCTTCTATATAGAGAGGAGGGGGGGGGAGAACATTTATAAATTTAAAAATAATATAAGCAGTTTAGTGGGCATTAACTATTTTTATTTAATATTTAATTATATGTTACTATTATCTTTATTAATAATACCTATAATAGGTTTATCTGTAATATATACAGGAATGTATGACGAACCTTCTAGTTCCAACATAAAACATATTAAAATTATTGGTTTAATAACATCAATTGTTAATTTATTTATTTCTTTACTTATGTTTATTTTTTTTGATTTCAGTAGTAACCAATTTCAATTTGTTCAAGAATATCATAGCATAAGTAGTTTTGATTTCTATTTAGGTGTTGATGGATTATCTATTTATTTTGTTTTATTAACAACTATAATAATGCCAGTAGCACTGTTATCTAATTGAACATCAATATCAGAAAATGTAAGATCCTATGTAATAATAATATTATTATTAGAATCATTATTATTGGCTAATTTCTTGGTGTTAGATATTTTATTATTCTATATTTTTTTCGAGTCAATACTTCCTCCTTTATTTATTCTGATAGGGCTTTTTGGTTCAAAAAATAGAACTAGAGCTAGTTTCTATTTATTCTTATACACACTTTTTGGTTCATTATTTTTATTATTATCTATTCTTACTATATATTCTATAATGGGAACTACAGATTTTAGTGCATTATTTAAAACTAACTTTTATTATTATACACAAATATTTATATTTATAGGTATTTTTATATCAATTGCAGTAAAAACACCTTTATACTTCTTAAATATTTGATTATTAAAAGCTCACGTTGAGTCTCCTTTATCTGGAAGTATAATCCTTGCGGCTATAGTTTTAAAACTTAGTTTATATGCTGTTATTAGATTAATTTTACCTATGTTACCTCAGGCTTCTTTAGATTTGACTTATATAGTGTACCTTTTAGGTGTTATTACAATACTATTTGCAAGTTTTAGTACTATAAGAACTACTGACGTTAAAGAATTAATTGCTTATTCTTCTGTAGCTCATGCTGCTGTTTATTTAATAGGTGTTTTCAGTAATACAATTCAAGGTATTGAAGGATCTATAGTACTAGGATTAGCACATGGTCTAGTTTCTAGTGGTTTATTTATTTGTGCAGGTGGTGTTCTATATGATAGAACTCATACAAGATTAATTACTTATTATAGAGGTATAGCTCAAATAATGCCAGTTTTCTCTGTAATATTCTTTATTCTTTGTTTAGGTAATGCAGGTACACCATTAACTCTTAATTTTGTTGGTGAGTTTATGTCTCTTTATGGTGCATTTGAAAGACTACCATTATTAGGAGCTTTAGCCTCTTCTTCTATTGTATTCTCTGCTGCTTATACTATGTTTATGTTTAATAGAATAGTATTCGGAGGTTCATTATCTAGACATTTTAGTTCTAGCATAGCTGATGTTAATAGAAGAGAATTCTTTATTTTATTACCTTTAGCTGTTTTAACTGTTTTATTTGGAATTTACCCTAGTCCTATCTTAGACGGATTACATTATAGTGTATCAACTCTAATTTATAATCTATAATATTTAATATTATTAAAAAATTAAAAAAAAAAAGTTAAAACATATAAAAAAATTAGCCAATTCTCCCCTCCCCTGCCTCGGTAAAGTTTTATAGTTGAATTACAGTTATTGTAATAGTAAACTTAAAAAAAATTAACTTTTAAGTAATATTTATTTTTTTAATTTTTTTTAGTAAAGGAAAATTTCCTTTGGTGTGTACATAATATGTTATATTATTAGGATTAACTGTTAGTCCTCCAATGTTTATATAAATTATTGGGTATAAACTGGGTAAATTTCAAGAAATATTCTTTTTTAATATACTTGAAGCGAAACTTACTATAGCATTAGTAAAGGTAGTAAGAACGTTCAACGACTAATGGTGAGTTTTTTGCTGACAATAAACCATAATAGGCTCCCAGCATCTTTTAAAGTGTCATTAAATCTAATAAATTAAAGGTGGTATTTTTTTCCACTTTATCCGATAGAGGAGAGAAATGTATTATATTTCTAAATATTAATAATTTTAACCTTTTTTATTATATAAAAAAGTTAATTTATAGACTAGATTCAAATAATGAAAAATTATATAGTCATTATTTTAATATAAACATGTTAAATATATTTTTAATAAAAAGTAAAAAAAATGATGAATTACTAGATAATAGACAAACATCATTAAGTGTAATATCTTTGAATAAAGATGTTTCAAGTAAAAATACTATAAGAGGTGATACTAGACATTATTTACCTGCAACAAAAGAGTGGTTAAATAGTATTTATACATATAATGTAAATTATATGAAATCACTGGCTATAACGGATAATGTAGTAAATAAAATAATTAAAAGTTATTTTTTCTTAAGATTAGTATATATGAAAAATATATTTAAAGGTATGTCTAAAAGACAAAGACTATTATCAGTAAATAGAATATTTGTAAGTAAAGCTGAAATGAAACATACTAATAATAAAGTTATAATAACTTTATATACTTATAATAAAGAAAAGAATTATTTTTTACGTAAATTAACAAGTTTACGTAATATGTTAATTTTTAGAAATAATTATTTATTTTTAATTAATTTAAAAAAAAAGGCAATTCTCAAAAATATATATATAGTTAGTTTTTTAATATATAATATTTTAAAAAAAAAAGATTTGTTAAATTATTATGAAAATAATAAACAAATTTTTGAAGATTTAATAAAAAAAAATAAATTTATAATAGGTGAAAAACATGAAAAATTTTTTGAAAAATTTAATGATAATATTCAATGAAAAACCTTTGAAAAACAATTTTTTTCATCTAGAAAAGAATTTTCTGATAAACCTATAATAGTAAATATATTACAAAGCTATGTAAAAGAACTTTATATATACTATCTTAGTAAATCATTAGCTGTAATGTCAAGAAAAGAAATGTTGTATTTATATTATAATCAAATGTTATCGCTTAATAATCATAAATTTAATAAATCATTTATTTCTAATAAAGGATTAGGTTTAATTTCTTTAATAAGTAAAATATATAATAAAAAAGTAGAATTTAATATAGTAGATTTAAAATCTTCACATTTAAATAGTGATATTTTTTCAGATTCTATTTCTACAAAATTAAATGACAGAAAAAAAAGAATTTTAAGTGTCTTAACAAAAGCTTTAACTTTAGTAAGATTAATACCAAGTCATTTACTATATAAAAATATAAGTAATTCTATATATACTGAAGATAATATAGAAAAAACTGGTTTAAGTTTTATTAAAAATAAAGCTATTAATGGTGTAAGATTAGAAGCTTCAGGTAGATTAACTAGACGTCTGACTGCTTCAAGATCTATATCTAAATTAAAATATATAGGTAATTTAAGAAATATTTCTTCTATTAATAATAAGATATCATCAGTAATGTTAAGAGGGCATGTAAAATCCAATATACAATATACAAATATAAATTCTAAAACACCTAATGGAGCTTATGGTTTAAAAGTATGGGTAAGTAGTTATTAACTATTTTTTTTATAATTTCTATATTTATTAATTTTTCGCGTTGCATTAATTAGATTTAATTATATAAAGATGAAGAAATAGTCTGAACCATTTTGTGAAAAGTGGAATAAAGGAAAAATTCCTTTAATATAACAAGTTTGACACAGTATATGTTAATTATTTTTATAAATTTAAAAATAATTAACTTTTAAGTAATATATTATATTGTAATTTATTATAGTAATGGTGTACATCCATTTTTATGTAAATATAAAAAGTATATTACATATAATATTTAATATAATATATATTGAGTTTGATGATGGCTCTGATTGAACGCTATCCAAGTGCTTGACACATGCTAATCGAACGTCTAATTTAATTAGAAATAATTTAATTAGAAGTGGTGTACAGGTGAGTAAACGATATTATGGCTACCTTGGAGTAAGGGACATTAAAATACCTTATATAATACAAAAAATATGTATAAAAAGAAATTTATTTTCGCTCCTAGATGTAAATTAATATCTCGGGCAGGTAGTAGTTAAGGTAATGGCTTAACTAGCTTATGTCCGTAGTCGAGACTGAGAGGTCGATCGATCACATTGGGTCTGAAAAAACCCCAATACGTATAGTACAGCAGTGAGGAATATTGGTCAATGGCCTAACGGCTGAACCAGCAACTTGGGGGAATGGATATATATATTAGATATAATATATAATACCGACTCTGTCGGATAAAGTTCTAGATAGAAGAATGATAATGACAATTTTCTATCTATATGTCTTGACCAAATCTTGTGCCAGCAGTCGCGGCAACACAAGGGAGACTAGTGTTATTCATCTTTATTAGGTTTAAAGGGTACCTAGACGGTATATCAAGCCCCAAAAGGGAACGGGTATACTAGAGTTTTATGTGAGAGGCAAATATAGTACTATTGGTGTAGAGATAAAATTCATTGATACCTCTAGGCACGGGTAACGGCGAAGGCAATCCTCTATGTAAAAACTGACGTTGAGGGACGAAGGCTTGGGGAGCGAATAGGATTAGATACCCTAGTAGTCCAGGCAGACAATTATGAATGTCATAGATTAGATTATAATAGTAAGAAATAAGAAAGAGAGTAAGATAATTACTAAAAAAAAAGGTTAGATGTCTTCACCTCCCTATTTTTTTTTTGATCTATAAATGAAAGTGTAAGCATTCCACCTCAAGAGTAATGCGGCAACGCAGGAACTGAAATCATTAGACCGTTTCTGAAACCAGTAGTGAAGTATGTTATTTAATTCGATGATCCTCGAAAAACCTTACCACAATTTGAATGTTAATTAATAAATTAACACAGGCGTTGCATGGCTGTCTTCAGTTAATGTCGTGAGATTTGGTTAGATCCAAAAAATTATCGTAAACCCTTGTTCTTTATTTGTTTGAATAATGCAGTTAACCGCTATATTGGATTATATAACAGGGACTAAGACAAGTCATCATGGCCTTAACATTGTGGGCTATAGACGTGCCACATATACCTTTACAAAGGGATGCAAAAGTGTGAACTTGAGCTAATCCCTAAAACAGGATAGAATATTAATTGTAGTCTGAAACTCGACTACATGAAAAAGGAATTACTAGTAATCGTGTGTAATCATAGCACGGTGAATTTAATCTCAGCTAGGTACTAACCACTCGTCAGGCGCTGAAAGGGGTATGTGCAATAAGTTTGGTTATTGTTAATTTTCAATATAAGTAATGGGATTTATATTTATTAACAAATAATCTTCGTATGCGTGACCTTGATTGGTGTTAAGTCGAAATACGGTTCAGGTAGGGGAACTTGCCTGGGAATAATAAACAATTAACTATACACCCATATATAAAAAAAAAATCTCAGTTATAATATTTGTAAAGTAATTGGCTTTAGTTATGGTGGTACTATCAAATATAATACTAGATTAAAACTTATATTCGCAATAAAAATAAGACTATAAATAATGGAATTAATTTTTTCCGAGTTTATAATGTAATGGTTGAAAAAGTAAGAAAATCTTAATTAGTGATAAAAAATTCACAGGCATTATTTGATAAAATTATCATTTATTTTTTTTATTATTATTAAATAATTAGTAAAGAAAAAAATTGTTTCTAATGAAACAAGAATGAGAATCTTATCTTATACTGTAACTGCTCTTATTATTGCAGTTAAATATTTATAAGCTGGGATTACGGCTTTTTATCTTTCGATTAATTTTCAAACTTTTTTTTTTTCTTTCTTTAAAGAAAAAAAAGACCAAAAACAATAAATGCCGGTCTTGCTTTTAATGTTAGTAAATTTACTATTTGAGATATAAGTAAAAACTTCCGTCTTATCCGTGGTAGATATTTAGTCTTAAAAGGGTCAGACTTATAGAAAGTAAGTATCCGTTCTTATGATTTGATTATATTTAGGGGTTAATAGGTAACAATCCTTAAAACTAGCCCAGAAATAATTAACTATATGTCCAAATATATAAAAAGGAGAGTCCCTTTATTGGTAAGAAGGGTTGAGCTGTAAACTCAATAGTAATATACTTTTAAGAGTTCGAATCTCTTTTCTCCTATTTTAAGTTTTTATTAGTCACTTCCCCTCCCCCTCTTCCGTAGCGAGGGGGGGGGGGTAGTCCTTCTGATAAAATAGCTGTAATAAAAAAAAAGGAGAAAAAATTAATCCCTAGCTTACAAATATAATTTTTATCAACTTAGAGATATTTATAATTTAATTATAGCGTGTTTATTCCGCTTCAGTTAAAGGCCTCGAAGAGGAGGGGTACTAATATTTTAAAGACTAAAAATCTTTAAGATTAATAGCCTTTATAGCTCAACGGTAGAGCGGAATACTGTTAATATTTTGATAGATGTTCGATTCATCTTAAGGGCTTAGTGTAATAATTAATCAATATAAAGTAAATGGTATTAAATTTCTATATGACCTTAAAATAATACGCGTTAGTTAAATGGTATAATTTTGTGCTACGGACACAATGTTATAGGTTCGAATCCTATACGCGTATTATTATCTTTATATATTTCATAATTATTATACTCTCTTAAATTTTTATCAGTAGTGGATTATGAGATGGGCTTATTATATAAAAAAAAATGTCTAATTTATTTGTTTTTAATGAAAGTTTTACTAATGGTTATAGAGGTGAACTTTTAGATTTTATATCTTTAACTGCTATTTTTTGTGGTATATTTGTTATTATTACTAAAAATCCTGTTGTATCTGTTTTATTTCTAATTGGTTTATTTTTAAGTATATCTGGTTATTTAATTATGTTAGGTATAAATTTTATAGGTTTATCTTATTTATTAGTATATGTAGGAGCTGTATCAATACTATTTCTTTTTATTTTAATGCTAATAAATGTTAGAATATCTGAGTTAGTAAGTGATACTAGTAATAGTATACCATTAGCTATAATAATTGGTATTTTATTTAACTATGCTCTATATGAAATATTACCATATAGTATTGTAGCTTTTAACAGTTATACTATAAACTTAAATAACACCTTAAAAGATCTTCTGTCTAATAACTATAGTAGCGATTATATAAAGAAAGTTTTTAATTTTTCTAACGATAGTAGTGAAATAGGCTTTGTAACATCTAAAATATGAGATGGTAATTTGGCAGAAACTTCTCATATAACTAATATAGGAAATATAATGTATACTAGTTATTCTATATGACTTATAATAACATCTGTAATATTATTATTAGCTATGGTTGGTGCTATTGTTATAACTATTAAACAAAAAAATTAACATAAAAAAAAACATAAAGGAATTAGCTCAATTGGTAGAGCGTCTATCTTACACATAGACGGTTAAAGGTTCGAATCCTTTATTCCTTATATGTACAATAATAGGGTATAAATTATTGTAAACTTATACTTAATTAATATTATACTCTATTAAATTTTTATCAGTAGTGGATTATGGGAAGGATAATAACTGAATTTCCTAGTATTTCCAAAGCTTCAGAATATGTGGGTGTAATTACTTTTCATTTTCAGTATAGTTTTGATAAACAACCTTCCCCCTCCTCAGAGGGGCTAGACAACCTATTAAAGGTAAATATATTATAGTAAAATTAGATGGTGTAGATTGCACTAATAATATCTCTGTAGTAAAAGAGTCTTTTACTAATAAACCTCAGGTTTTAATTATTACAAAAGATGAAACAAGTATTTTACTGAGTTTCCTTCTTATACTAAAGCTGCTAAGTTTGTGGGTACAGATCGTACTTATTTATAGCGTTGTATCAAAAAAAACAAGATTTATAAAGGAAACGGGTATACTGTTGAGAAAAAAGATAAATAGAATGTATAATTATTTCAATTATAAAAATATAAAGTATATTAATTATATACTTTAAATATTATAGAGTTAAATTATTTATAATAAATATTACATGCGGCAGGTTTGGTGTTAGAATTACCAATTCCTTAGTAAAAAAAAAATAGTTAAAAAAAAGACCTTAGCTTAATGGTAAAGCATGTGCCTTTTAAGCATTATAATATGGGTTCAAATCCCGTAGGTCTTAACGGTTATAGGTTAATGGTATAAATAAAAAAAAAATGTATATATACTACAAGTTTTTAAATTTTTAATAAATCTAAAAAGCTTATATATTCTATGTATTTTGATAATAACGGCTTTATGTTAATTGGTAAACAACTCGTCTTCCAAACGATTATTGCCGATTCGAATTCGGCTGGCCGTACATATTCATAAAAAATATACATAATAAATTAAATATATAAAAAAAAATCCAAACGATGTATACCGATTCGTATTCGGTTGACGGTATATATATATATATTTATTAATAATAAGGGTTAGTTTCTTAATAGGTAAAGAACTTTCTTGTCGAGAAAGACTATGCCGGATCGAGGCCGGCCTAACCCGACTACTAAATAAAAATTAGTTAAATAATCAATAGGTAAACTTACTCATTTATTCTTTTTTATACATTAAAATTAGGTATTACCTTTATCTTCCCCCTACTCACTACGCAAAAGGAGAGTAGGGGGGGGTTATGTTTATTTAAATACTATAAAGGAAAAGTTGCCATTGGTAAGGCAAGATATTTGCTAAATATTGTGTTTTTACACCTGAAAGTTCGAATCCTTCCTTTTCCGTATATTAATTTATAATAGTATCATCTTTTTTACGTTGATTTGTAATATTGGATTTAATTCTTTTATATTGGATGAATTCGTTCGATTCATCTCTTTTCCGGGTTAGAAATTAAAAAAAAATATTATTTTTTTTTTATAAATTTTATGATAATTTTTTTATAAAGAGTATAGTTTAATTGGTAAAATAGGAAGCTTCAAACTTCAAATTTTCAGTTCAAGTCTGGATGCTCTTGCATAATTTTTCATTAATAGTTTTTCTTATAAAGTACAATTAAACCTTTTTCTTATAATTTGTACTGAAAAATTTTATAAATTTTAGTATATATCTATATGGCATTAAGGTTCCTTAGCTTAATAGGTAAAGCGCATTTTTGATAAGGATGTGATCGACGTTCAATTCGTCGAGGAATCAAAATCATAAATATTTATGATAAGTATAAGAGAATTGACCGAGTGGTCTAAGGTGATAAGCTTGAAACTTATTTTAGTATAGCCTACTAACATCCGTTCGAATCGGATATTCTCTGTACATACACGGGTTAGAGCCGGGTTGGTTAGGCGTCTCATTTGGGTTGAGGAGTAGTTATGTTCGAATCATAATGACCCGAAATTAATTATGTGTACGATATCTTGTAATAATTATGTTTTTTTTTTCAATAGTAAATAAGATGATATGTAATGTGATATTTCATTATAACATTTTTTAGTGTTATGATGGCAAGTATATAAAGAAATTATTATGGATGATAAAAGCTATATATCAAAGAGTCTAATGTGTTGACTGTTTTGTAGATTAGTTCTAAAAGAACAGAATCTATTTGCTCAACTGGGCAATTAAAGAAGATCCTGGAGATAGAGTGCACTTCTAGGGTATAATCTTCACAAAACCCCCCCTTGGTTCTAACCAAGGCAGTTGGTTCTACTAAACTCTTAGAGAAATTATATTAATAAACGAAGTGAATTGAAATATCTTAGTAACTTCAGGAAAATAAATCAAACGAGATTCTATGATTAGTGTGAACGAAAGTAGAAAAGCCTAAATATTAAGCAAGTAAAATGGATTAATCTGTTTGAATATAGGGGAACCTTCCTCTAAGGCTAAATATGATATATAAGCGATAGTGAATGAGTACCGTGAGGGAAATGTTTTGAAATAGTAGTTTTATAAGCAGCTCGAGTGAAGTTTAAATAAAAAACAAGAGCGTACCTTTTGTATAATGGGTCAGCAAGTTAATATTAGATGCGAGCATAGCACTATGCCTAGATAAACCGATTATGAAATAATGAATAAGTATCTAGTATTAGACCCGAAGCCTAGTGATCTTACCATAATCAGGATTATAAAAGTCCGAACGGGTTATCGTTGTAAAGATATCCGAAGAATTGTGGTAAGTTAGTGAAAGACAAAACTGACTAGGATAGCTGGTAAAAAATAGTGTGAGCGCCTATTTAGGCCAGTAAGTAGAAGTGAACCTTCTGCTATAAACCATCAAATTGACGGGGAAGCCCTAAAGCAATTTCAACCAAACAGATGTGGTAACACATTTGTGGCACAGGTAATGACTCGTGATAAGGTAACATCGAAATTGATACACGAAAGTGAATGGGTAATCCGCAGCCAAGCACCTTATGGGTGTGCAGTTCATCGACTAAATGTTGGTTGGCGCAAGCTTAAGATATAGTCAAGCCTCATCTGAAAGGATGCAGAATAATAAAATACTTTTTTTAACATATTAACAATACACCCTATTTTTTTCTGCCTTTAAGGCCCATATTCAATCCTTTATTACCTTCATAGAGATTTATATTTAGATCTTATATTGAATAATAGCCGATAAACTATCGTGAGTAAATACCCGTAGCAGCTACAAGCAAGGTACACTGTAGAAAGGTACTCGGGCCTTAGGAAGGTTAGCACCCCTAACCCTGAGATAGAATTGAAAGGATAGAGTCTATAGAGATTGAATATGCATTTTGCACAATATTAATAATAAAAAGCTACTAACATGAATTTCTTTCTACATTTTAATATAGGACTACGTCCTTACTCAACAGAACCGGTAAAGAATTATTTAGGTATAAAACCTATAATTATTTACTGTAACTGCGAACTTGAAAAAGATCGTATACTTTTTGATAATAAAAATAAACCAGTTGTATATCGTTGGATTAATAATGTTAATAATAAAACTTATGTTGGCAGTTCAGTTAATTTAACTGCAAGACTATATAAGTATTATAGTATCAAACACTTAACTAAGTATAAAACTCCTATACACAGTGCTCTTTTAAAATATGGATTTAATAATTTTAGTCTACCCCGGCTCCGCCGGGGTGGACCGCCTCCGCGTGCGCGGGGCAGTCTAGAAATTTTAGAGTATTGTGAACAAGGAGTTGATCCTGTAACAAGAGAACAATATTATTTTGGTCTTTTAAAACCTGAATATAATATATTAGAAATAGCAGGTTCATCTTTAGGCTTCAAACATAGCGAAGAAACCTTAGAATTTTTTAAGAATAATCGTAAAGTGAGCGAAGCTACAAAAAATAATCTATCTTTGGCAGCAACAGGTAGAATATTAACTGAAAGTGATAAAAACAAAATATCTATAGCACGTAAAGGTATTAAGCTTTCAGATGAAACACGTGCTAAAATTTCAACAGCTACTATAGCACTTATAGGTGTATCAGTTATAGTAAAAGATGTAAATTCTAATACAGAATTAGAATATGCAAGCTTAACTGATGCAGCTAAAGCGATAGGTGTTAGTAGAACAGCTGTAAAAAAAGCTCTTGATACAGGTAGAACTGTAAAAGGACAATATATAGTGGCCACAAAAAATTAAAAAAAGTATTTTATTATTTGTTAAATGGATAGCTAATAGCTATTTAGGGAGAAGGACCTCAGCTCGGCCTTATAAAGGTTTATTCATATTTACATTAAAAATAAATTAGATTTGCATCTGAGATATCAGTGCAAAATATTACCTTTCAAAATAAATTAGTTTTATTGGTAAGATAATTATTATAAATAATTAAAAATTCACAAAGTCGACTCCTACAAAGGCTCTACACCGACAAGCGACTACCTTTCGAAGGGTTAGCAGAAATTCGGCTGGGCTAGCACCCCACGAATCTGTGTCAATAGGGTAGAGAGAGCTGTAGGATGCGATGTCAATCAGCGTGCTAGATTCTTGTGTAATCAGCCAAACCTGGAGGAGACTCCAACAATTTGAGAAATGAGCTTGGTAGTAATACCATGACCCATGCGGAGGATGAGCTCCGCACTACGTTGTCGACATTATAAAATAAATTAATAAAAAGCTACTAACATGAATTTATCTTTAAATTTAATTAAATACGCATCATTTACAACTTGTTCTAGATTGAATAGTAATTTAAACAAGCACTCAGAGGTTACAACTAGCGTTAACCCTATTATTACATATAATAACGCTGATCTTGATAAATCCAGTATTATTGAGGATAACAGGAATAAAGTAGGTGTTTACCGTTGAGTAAATGTTATAAATAATAAAACTTATGTAGGTAGTTCTACAAATTTAAGTGAAAGATTTTTAGATTATTTTCAATCAAGAGTTCTCTTAAAAAACAAGACACCTATCCATAATGCTTTATTAAAATACGGTTATTCAAACTTTAAGTTGGAAATTCTTGAATATTGCAAAAGAGAAGAAGCAATATCTAGAGAACAATATTATTTTGATTTACTTAAACCTGATTATAACATTTTAAAAATAGCAGGTTCATCTTTAGGTTATAAACATCGTGAAGATACGATAGAGCATATGAAAACTCTTCATTTATTAGATGAAGAGGTTAGAAATAATAGGATTAAAGCTAGATTAGGTTTTAAAGTTTCGGAAGAAACGCGTTTAAAAAATTCTGCTGCAACTACTGCACTTTTAGGTATACCCGTGGCGGTTAAAAATGTAAATACAGGTGAAGAGACTGAGTATGTAAATTTAACTGAAGCGGCCAAGGCTATAGGTGTTAGTAGAACAGCAGTTAAAAAAGCACTTGATTTAAATAAGTGTATAAAGAAAACATATAGTATATATAAAAAAATATAGCTATTAGTTAATATTTTAATATATTTCTTTATGATTAATATGTGTTAGGTATTATAATTTGACCTGGCATATAAAAAAATGTGAATATGAATAAAAAAAAATAAAGGTTAAAGATGGTCATATCTGTTTCCGCGAAACCTATATAAGTAGGTAATTCAAGTAACATCTTAGCAGGTACAGAACTGTGATCTCAGGTAAAATTATATTATTTTAGATTTCTAAAATAATAATTTTGCATACATCGGGGGATCGTGAAGATTTTATCGGTGAGTATTTGCTCTCGGAAGGGCAAAGATGATTATTGAATAATCAGACATAGTACGATAAGGTTGTATGTCTAAAGGGAAACAGCCCAGAACAAGTGTTTAAGGTTCCAAAATTATTGTTAAGTGAAATTAAGGAAGTATTTTTCAAATACAACCAGGAAATAGGCTTAGAAGCGGCCATTTTTTGAAGACCTCGTAACAGAGCACTGGTTCAATTATAAATTAATATAAATTTATACAAGTTAAAAGCGCCAAAAATATAACGGATCTAAAACAATATACCGAAACCTTGTCCATATTTATAAATATATAGGAAGTTAAAGATATGGGTGAAATCTTTATTTTTTTTTTGAAATAAAGATTTCACTTTTTATAGTAATAATAATAATTAACAAATCTTTAAGCTTCATGCTTCAATATGTAGCAAAGATATTGTATTTATGGGGTAGCGGAACGTTGGGGAAATCTTAGATTTTTACTTTTTAAGTAAAAAAATTAGATAACCCAAGTGAGAATGCTGACATGAGTAACGAAAAAGGGGAATACCCTCGCCTTAAGCTTATGGAATTTCTTTAAAGTAACGGCCTCTAAGTTTACAGACCTGTCCTAAAGGATTAAACGATGAGAAAATCTTCCTTATGTATGACAACCTTAGAATAATAGTTAATCTGTTTAATAGATAAGAAGATTTTGTATTAACAGTTAATGCATTTGAAGATTTTGTATTAACACTGTTAATGCATTTGAAGGTCATGTTAAATGCGCCATGATATATCAAATCTGGTCTACTAACCAGATTTGATATACCGACCAGTAAAGCTGGATACTCTGTCACTGCTTGCCACAGGGCCTATGATCGTTGCAGGCCTACTGGTTCTTATTTTTTAGTATTGAATTATATGGCAAGTATTTTCAGTATATCCCTTTTCCCTGAAGAGGAAATATCCCCTCTAAAGGAAACTTAGGGAAATAAACTGTATAGTAACAAAGGATGCTAGACAGATATTAAATAGATTAATAGTTGAGAGTACTAAGCGTTCTGGAAAAAGACATAAGGGTAAAACCGTACCTAGAAACTACCACCAGTAAGCAAGTAGAGAATACGAAGGCGTTTGAGCTAACAATCATTAAGGAACTCGGCAAATTGACTCCGTAACTGCGGGATAAGGAGTGCCATTCTAACTGGATAATATCAGATTTAGAAGAGGAGGCACAGAATGGTGTTGTACGACTGTTTAATTAAAACACAGCACTTTGCGTAAGATGACAAATCGAAGTATAAAGTGTGCCGTCTGCCCGATGATGGATGGTTAACGAATTTATTTAGCTGACTAAAATAGGTTAGGTTTTGAAGGAACCCCCATTCAATGGCGGCCTTATCTATAAGGGTCCTAAGGTAGCGGAATACCTTGGCCGTTAAATGCGGTCTTTGCATGTTTTCTCTTTAGTTTAGGTAACTAAAGTAAAGGATTAACCAATAAAAAAAATAAATAAGGGAGAAATCTCTCCAAGCCTAATATAATAAAAATTTAAAGTATATCTGGTTATTTAATTAACATAGATATTTGTACACTGAGTGCTATAAACACTTGGCTTATCTTCCATCTAGGTAGGATTAGGGTCATTAATTTTGAATTAAGTTCAAAGAGTGATGCGAGTACAACAATTGACTTAGGGAAATAAAATTAGATATTAAAATTCATAGTAAATATGAAATCAAATAGATTAAAAACTATAAACAATTTCAAGGAATTAGTTCCTGCAAATAAACTAGCTTTCAATTACATTAATGGAGGTGTAAATATAACAGCTGAAGTAGTTAATAATGTTTTAGCTTTTTCAGGTTTAAATATTACTCAGGAAACTTTAATTACATTGTTGAGTACTTCTAGATTAAATTTCTTTAATTTAGATTTAAATACTATTAATTCTAAAGAGTTTAAAGAAAATCTTGGTACAACAAAAGATAAAGTTCCAGGTGTATACATTTGAACACATATTCCTACAGGTAACAAATATGTAGGATCATCTACTCAGTTAGCCCGTAGATTAAATGGTTACTTTAAAGGTACACACGCTGATGCGGGTAAACTAATCCCTCTTATTAAAAAAGAGGGATTAAGTGCTTTTAATCTACAAGTTATAATATTAAAGGATAACTATGTGGTTAACCAAGAATTGTTATTGGAACAATATTTTTTTATTACATCCAGAGTTTAATCTTAATACCCTTAGAGTAGTTAATACTGTATTAGGTGCAAGATCAAAAGCTTTGTATATGTATACTAAAGATTTTTCTGAGTTAATATATTCTTCTGATATACAAGAAGATTTTATATTTAAACTTAAAATACACCATACTTCATTTAGTAAGAGTTTAAGTACTGGAGTTCCTTACTTAGATAAATATATTTTTACGAATACACCTGTTTCAGGTGCTATAAATAAAAATATGTCTATTTCAGAGGTACAATCTATGTTAGGTAAAGATAGATTAGAAATTAATCTATCTAAAAGAACTAGCAATCAAGTGTTAATTAGAGACGTTAACAATGTTAACGACACTAAACTATTTAACAGTATAAAAGATTGTATAGCATATCTTAATACAATTGCTTCTTCAAGTAGAACTTCATTTATATATGTTATATATAAATGAGGTTCCACGCCCCTCTCTCTCTTACAGAGAGAGGGGCTAGAACTAGGGGATCCCCCCCCCTCCCAGGGGGATCCCCGTGGTTCCAGCCCCCCCAGAGAGGGGGCTAGAACTACTTTACTTAGACATATTGAAAGTAAAACGCCATATCATAACTATATTTGTGAGTGATATGGTAATAAGGTAAGTCCTATTAAAAATAAAGCTATGCAAATTAATATTACTAATATTAATACTTCAGAAGTAGAAACATATTCTTCTTTCAGAAAAGCAGCTTTATCTCTTTCTACTACGGGACCTACTCTTAAAACATTTGCAGATAACGGTAAATTATTCCAAGGTGTCTACATGATTACATATGTTAATAGTGATTTTGTAGAATAAAATATTTAACTATATTTGAATCATGTTTAAATTAAGTAATCAAATCTATGTGTTTGATAATAAATATACTTAATTTATGGTTTTAATTAGTAATATATATTTAGGAATAAAGAGGAGAGATCTATTTTTTTTAATATGGGTAATTCTTAAATAATCTCGAATGTGCAACAAAAGAAGCAAACTCCGGAAACACCCTAAAGCTCTTTTAACCAAGGTTATATAGGAAACTTATGACTGGCCTGATTAATGACTCAGGATATGGTAATATCAAAAGAGATGAAGGAAACTGAAATGGGTTATCGCGGATCTAAGTCAGATGGAATTGAGAATCTGTAAAAGAGCAACGAGCAGATGCTTCTTCAGGAATGGATATATTTTTTTTATATAACTGTGACTGTAAGGTGTGCTCTAGTCACCGGGAAACCGGCTCTTAGGAGAAACTAAGTAACCTAAGATTAAAGCTATCACAACAAACCTAACCTAAGGGTATTTTTAATATCTAAGGTAAATGTTGTGAAACGGAATGATAAAACGATACAACAGCTGTCTCAATGATTGGCTCAGTGAAATTGAAATAGCAGTGAAGATGCTGCTTACCTCTAGTTAGACGAGAAGACCCTATGCAGCTTTACTGTTGCTAGTTACTGGATATGATTTAACAAGTTGTAGTGTATAAGGTAATTGTTGAAATAGAATTGAAACACCTTTACTTTGTTTGTCATATCAGTAGAATACGTCTGTCAAATAGTGAGATTGATAGACTAAGTCTACAAAGCTTATCCATAAAGGAAAAGGGGATATTTAATAAAATAGCCCGGGAAACAGTTGCTAGTGGACGGTTTATGCGGGGCACAGATCCCATAAAAAGTACCTGGGTATATCCAAAGTTAATTTTGTAAAGTTGCATATTGCAATTGAATATATATGTCATGTTTTTTTAAGGAGAACATAACATATATATTCTCTTTATTTTGTTATTAGTTATATATATAACTAATTCAGTTATTTTTCTATTGAGTTAGAACTATAATTTTTAATCTAAGTAAGATTTTAACTATATGGGAAATAGATGTAAAAAAAACATTAATTAAATTTATTAGTAATGTTTTTAGTTGTTATATAAGTATGCTTTGGTTTATTGCCGAAGATATTATTATAATGATTTTGATATTTACTTGAAAAGTTTAATGGCTTAATCTTGCTTTACTGTTTGACCTACACGTCTTTCAGTCGCATAAGCGGGGCATAAGATCGCAAGACGCAGAAAGGAAAGGTCTTGTATTATTGAAAAAGCTACGCTAGGGATTACAAAACACTGTTAGTCCTCCTACAATGAATAATTGTATGGTAATAAAGAGGATAAATTTCAAGAAATACTATATAGTAAATTTGAAGCGAAACTTATTTTTAAAAGGTTATTAAGTTAAAATTTAAAAATATGAACGTTCAACGACTAGAAGGTAATTATTTAAAGTAATCCTTCCATGAAAATCCTCCGTTTAAACTTCAAACTTAAACACATGAATATCTAAAAAGCACATACGATTAAAAAATAATTAGCCTGTAAATATGTAAAAACTAATTTGTAATTTATAATAATAAGGGAGTAAAAAAGTAGACTTATCCTTTTTTATATCCCTTAATTTTATAGTAAATGACGGATATTGTATCCTACACTAAAAAATTCTCTTTTTGGCGGTTATTTTTTAATCTTCTATATGTAACGTGTCTCTACCTATATGAGGTAAATATTACCTATATTTAATGCTCCTATTTAAGGAGGGGTGAAAGAGGGGCCTTTATAGAAGTGTGCAACGAGAGCTATAAACATTTGGCTTATCTTCCATCTAGGGGGGATTAGAGTCATTAATTTTGAATTAAGTTCAAAGAGTGATGCGGCACAAAACAGACTTAGTGAAAGAAAATTAGATCTATATATAATAAATTCATGAGAAATATTATACTTAATACAAACATTAATTTAAATAATAAAATTAGCAAATCTCAAGTATTAGGGCTAGGTCCTAATAGTAAACTGTTAAAACAATATAAGGATTCGTTAGGTGAGTTGACACAGGTTGAAAAGGAAGCGGCAGTTGGACTTATGTTAGGTGATGCCAGTATTCAAACTAAAAATAAAGGTAAAACTTTTAGAATGAAGTTTGAATGGAGTAATAAACATAAAGTTTACTTAGATCATGTTTACAGCGTATTTGATAGATGGGTTTTATCAAAACCACATGAGAAGGTTAGACTCAGCCCTTCTGGTAATGAAGTTATTAATTGAGGTTTCCAAACCTTAAGTCATGAAGCCTTTAATTACTTAGCTCAATTATTTTTAGATAATTATAATAAGAAAATAATTACACCTGATTTAATTAAAAATCATTTAACTCCGAGAGGTATCTAACATGGCAAAACAATTAGAAATTAAATTTGACCTTGAGGTGGAAGTTCGTTCTAACAAAGGAAAAAAAGTTATAGTTATCAAATCTGATAGCTATTCCACTTTTTTATCTTTAATAGATCCATATATTGTAACGGAAATGAGATTTAAATTGCCTTAGATTTTATTATTTAAATTAATATATATAAAAAAATATAAATTTATTTAGCTATAAATAATTTTAAGTTTGAAGTCTGACGAAGACATAGTCTGAACCATTTCGGGAGAAATGGAATAAAGGATAAACCTTTATTATAACATAATTGAACAGGCTAATTGCGCCAGAGAGTACAAATTGAGTGCGCAGTTTGGCACCTTGAAAAAAAAAATTTTTTTTTCACAACACTATAGTGTATTTTAAATTATATTTGTTGAGCTCAATATTTAATGACTAACATGATCAAGTTAGATAATAATGTATTAGGTATGTTAATTGGTTGTTTATTAGGTGATGCCCATATTGGTATATCTGGAGGTAATAAAGCATTTATTACTTTTGAACAAACTACTAAGCATGAGGGTTATGTTAAACATATTTACCAAACATTACAAAATGCTGGTATTGGTTTACATGATATTAAGTATTATTCTTTCCCTGCGGGAAGGTCCCCTTCAGGGGGCCTGACCAAAGGGACAGTCCCCCTTCGGGGACTAGAAAAGATTCTAGATATAATAGTGTTACAGGGTCTATTTATTTTAAGACTCATAACTCTGAATTGCTTTTTCCTTTAGCTAGTATGTTTTTATCAAATGGTAATAAAATATTACCTTTAAATATAGAACAATATTTGAGTCCTATGGCTTTAGCCTTTTGAATTTGCGATGATGGTCAATTAGTTAAAAGAGGAGGTATAACCCTATGTACTGATAACTATACATTAGCTGAAGTTGAGTTACTAATTCAAACATTAGCTAATTTATATAATGCTAAATGTTCTATCCATTATAAGAAAGGTAGAGCAGATAGAATGTATCATAGAATCTATATAGGTAAGAACTCCTTTGATAACATTAAACCATTAATCTCTCAATATATTTATTCATCTTTTTTATACAAATTGCATGAATAAAACATATAAAAACCATTTAACATATGTGATACTAAAAATAAAAAAAAATAACCATTTAACAAATATAATATATAAAAAAACTAAATATTGTGACATCGGGGATTTCTTATAGTGATATAAGATTAGAAGTAGGCTATATGCTGGAACTTACTATATTAAATTTATAGTGACAATCAGCAGGGAAGTTTAAGTCTTTATATTTAAACACCTTCAACGACTAAACGCCTACATCCAGAATAATATTATTACTCTCGAATACTGGATGAAGATATAGTCTAAACCTTAAGGATACTTAAGGATTAATAAATTAGCGATGTCGGCTTAGCTCATCCACATGAATGCAGGAATCATGAAGGGTACGACTGTTCGTCGATTAAAGAGCTACACGAGCTGGGTTAAATACGTCGTGAGACAGTATGGTTTCTATCTTCTAGAGGAAATTAGAGTAAAATAAGGATAGCCCCTTCGTACGAAAGGAGTTGGGTATGTTAACCTCTGGTTTACCTGTTGTTTATACGCTAAATATTAGTTACTCTTTAAAAGAGTGATCTGATTTATCAGTTTACGGGTATTACTTTTACTCAAGTAAATATATATAGTATAGGCATGGCAGGAAGGCTATGTTAGTTAAAGATAAGTGCTGAATGCATATAGGCACGAAACTTACCTTAGGATACTCTTAAATATATGTAGTAGAATACTACGAATATTACTTTTTAAAGTATTTATAGGCTTTAGCTGAAAGAGTTTTAATTCTTTTAGGTATAAAGTACTAATATTATTATTAACTAAATATCACACTTATCGAAAATATCCTTTTAAGCGGATTGATGTAATAGCAACATAACTGGCTCATGTCCAGTATATATAGGTGCAAATCCTTTGTCCGCATTATTTATACGTGCGTGATAAAATATGGAAAAACTAAACATGCCTGGTTTGCATAATAGTAATGCACCCGTTTTGTAATCGGAAGATATGAGTGCAAATCTCGTACTGGGCTTATATATAATATTTGCATGATCTAATTAAAAAAAATTATCTAGATTATGTTTTAAGGCTATAGCTTAATAGGTAAAGCAAGCTGCTCATGATAGCTCAGATAAGTGTTCAACTCACTTTGGCCTTACATTATGATTTTTTTTTTATTTTTCATATGAAAAATAAAAAGTACCTTTAAAGTTTTATATTGAATATATTTAATAATTATCAATCAATTTTTTTAAGATAATAGTTTGTACATAACAGCTTTATATGTACAGTGTATAGCCCTCCCTCTACCAAGGGGGGCCCCTGGTGTTCTTAAATTAATAGTATTGTTATACTATTTGGATTTATTACTCCCCCCCCCTTTTATTTCAAATATAATAGAAAAATTATTTTTTTAATAAAGATTCATAAGGTCTTTGGTATTTTAGTTGTTTAATAATTTTTAATATTAATTCCTTTTCCTCTGCAAGCAAGCAGAGGAACTGAAGATTCGAGGTTGTAGCGATAAAAAAAATTAGATGTTGGAGAAAAAAAATCTATACCGTTATTTTTAATATATTATCTTATTATGAAATTATTTGGAATAAATATAAATCTTCATATAAATACGTATAAGGAAAAAAATTAAAAGTGGTTTAATATACACCTTTACAACAAAGACGAAGTTGTTATATATAAAAAAAAATAAATTTTTTTTATCCACTGATTCTTTTATTAATATGTTAATTAATGATAGGAGTGCTTCCCGCGCGCGCGCGGGAGGCACCACAAGGCCGGGGTCCCCCCTAGTGCTTTATTTTTAATTAAATCCAAGTGCTGGAATGGTAGACAGGGAAAATTTAAGCTTTTCTGAGATATTCTCGTGGACGTTCGAGTCGTCCTTTGGATAATAATGTTTTAAAGCATTAAAAATTTAATTAAAGAAGAAAATTAGGTTAACCAGGGTTAACCTATGTAGATCTTCTCCCCTGAAGGGAGGGGGGGGGGTCCCTTCAGGGTCCTTTCCCAAGGGGACAGTCCCCCTTCGGGGACTAGAGATTATTAATTCTAAAGATTAAAGCTTTAAACATACTGATGTATCTAAAGAGCTTATATGTAATGCTAATTTAGGTCGTAAAATTTCGGTAGAGGTTATAGCAAAATTATATGCTAATAGTCCTAATTCTAAAGCTGTCCTTTTAACTAATAATGGTACAAAGTAAACTTTAGAATTTTAATCTATAATATCCGCATCTAAGCATTTAAGTGAATATGAGTCTTATGTCCGTAGTTGTATTATAAATAATAAACTCTGTAAAGGGCATACTATTGTTATAAAGAGTGCTTAACAGATAAGATTTAAAGTCCTTTATATTATGTGTGTCAACACATAATATACAAAAAAAGGTAAGATAAAGAATAAGAAAATATGTAAATATTTTTATTTCTTTTTTTATTAGTAATGATCATGATGTAATTGAAAAATTACAGGGAAGAAAAAATTAATTTAACCTACTATTAAGATTCGCTGATTTAACTTCGTTTTTCGAATATAAATTATATATAGTTTAACATTATATATTATGTGTATAATAGACCCAATCCTCAAGAGGTCACTGATTGGGACTTTAATAATATAAATCTAATATATTAAAAATATAAAATTCTAGTAAGACCCTATCGACAAGTCTGGTTAAGTCATAACTCTTTCACTGTTAGATCCAGGGTTCAAATCCCTGTGGGGTTAATCAATATTTTAATATATTATACACATAATATAAAGGTGAAGGGGGGTATAGTCTAATTGGTAAGACAGCGATCTTGCTCATCGTTATTTTAGGTTCGAGTCCTGATATCTCCAATATGTATTATTTATATTATATAACTTCATAGAACAGTAATCACCTATCTGTTGTAATAGGTGCAAAGTGCTTAACTTATCCAGACATACTTTTATTATAAAAAACTATGTATAGAATGTTAATAAGGTGTTGAGGTTTAAATTATCTAAGTAAAAATGTATACGCAAGTTGTAAATTTTTAAGTAGCTAGTCCCCGGGCCCCCTGGGGGGGGCTAGATTTTTATATATAAGTGGACTGCTTGTAAGTATAATAGTAATTTTTTTTATAATGATAAATGTAAAATTACTCTTAAACAATTTTTCCTTGATATTTAATTATATATTCATATAATATGAATCGAGGTCACCTATTTACTTAAACCCTAAGTATTTACAGGGAGCTAGTATAGTATGAAAATTAGCCTACGTCAGGTGTACCAGGCTTTAATTAAAAATAAATAATATATTATTTATTAAAAATTTAATAAAAAGCCCAAGAAGCTCAATTGGTAGAGCGGAACTCTGAAGATGTTTAGGTTATAAGTTCGAATCTTATCTTGGGCATATAAAGAGAGAGTATGGAATAATATATTTATGCTTGACTTACCTCCATCCTCTCCTCCTCCCCCCCTCTTAGGTTTCCTTCCCGTTGAAAGATGGGAAGGACTAGCCCCCCCCTTTTTCTTTCATAAGAAATAAAATTTCTTAATTTGACCTTGTCAAATAGTAGAAAAAGGGGGGGGGGGTCCCTTAAAAAAATTTTTTTTAAAGGACTAAGTCAATGGGTATGCTGAAATCTGGTAGACAGGTCCCGCTTAGGACGGGATGATATAAACTCATGTAAGTTCAAGTCTTACTACCCATATGTTATACTTTTTTTCCGCAATGTAAAAGTCTTACAAGCATTATAATTTATGCTTTTTAAAAGTATAGTTAATAAAAAGTTTATAGTGTTATAATAAAACACGACCTTTATAGTGGACATTTATATTGACTAATATAAAAGGCTATTTTTTATAACCTCAGCCAGAAGTATTAAAAATTATTTTTTTTATCTTTAGATAATTTATATACATTAAATATACTTTAAATGCTGTTATTGCTAATATTATTTATATTAAATCTATAGATTTAATAGGTGAATAAATAGGCTATTACTTTCACTAATGATTTTAACCTAAATATTATTTTGTTTCCTTCATTTATATATGAAATATATAAATGAAGGGAGGGGGCCCGACTTCGTCGGCCTCTTCAATTATTTTTCTAACAAATTTTATTTGAAAAAATTTTCTATCTTTTATTTTAAGTATGTAATATATTGTTTATAGTTTTGGAATTATATTAATACCTTTCCCTACCTTTTAATGTTTTATTGTTGCCTATATTTTATTGTGTAGCGGTTTATTATGTATTTGCTTTTAATATCTTTTTCAAAATTTATTGTTTAATTTATCCCATAAGGGAGAGTTTAAACACCCTGTTGCGTAGCGACTAAATTAGACTAAACACAAAATATCTAAAGTATATATTTGGGTAAAGTCATGATTTTTTGGTAGTCATATTTGGGTGTTCGACTCGCCCCCTCCCGGAATTTATTAATCAGTATTTTTTTATTTAGTATTTTAAATATTTATTTTTTTTTATTAATAATAGAAGGACCCTTTTCCTTTAATTTTTTTTATACCCTGTAAATTGGCTCTCTGGCCACCACCAAGGTAGTATCAGTCTAACCCCAGGGGCTAGTAATTAAATTTCCTCAGGTCCCTCTGGGAAGGGACCACGCCCCCTCTTGCGTAGCGAGGCGTAGCGAGGCGTAGCGAGGCGTAGCGAGGCGTAGCGAGGCGTAGCGAGGCGTAGCGAGGCGTAGCGAGGCGTAGCGAGGCGTAGCGAGGGGGGGGGTTAGTCCTGTTATATAAAATATACAGGAGG
>JAJVDC010000277.1:24769-36917 GCA_021436925.1 Neofusicoccum ribis
GGCGTAGCGAGGCGTAGCGAGGCGTAGCGAGGCGTAGCGAGGCGTAGCGAGGCGTAGCGAGGCGTAGCGAGGCGTAGCGAGGGGGGGGGTTAGTCCTGTTATATAAAATATACAGGAGGATGTAGTTCAATAGGCAGAACAACTGTATGTGGCACAGTAAGTTCCCTGTTCAAGTCAGGGCGTCCTCCCCTACATGTATCTTCGTTGACCTTTTGTCAACTAAGATACCTTTTATAATTTTAAGCCAGGATAGTTCAATTGGTTAGAACGTTAATTTCATGCATTAAGAATGAGAATTCGAGTTTCTCTCCTGGCTTATTGTTACAATATAAAAATGTATTTAGTCTTTACCGACTTTATTACGTAAAGCCTTGTAGAGGAGTGGGCTAAGAAGAATAACAGATAATCTTATTAAACTTTTAAGGCTAATTATCTCGTTAACCGTGTTTCTTTACTCCTTATTAATTTCACATAAATTTTCCCCTCCTTTGTTCATATTTACTTTATGTAAAAGGAGGTGATGTATCCAGTGAAAAAAAGAAAAACATGTGTCTTAAAAAATTTAAATGTCTAACATTCAAAGAAGTAATTTCCAAGCACATCCGTTTCATTTAGTGTCACCGTCACCTTGACCATTATATTCAAGTATAAGCTTATTAACTCTTACTACTTCAGCTGTTTCAGCTTTCCACGGATTTTCTAATGCTGGATACGTATTAGGTATAGCACTTGTTACATTAATTTATACTATGTCATTATGATTCCGTGATATAATATCAGAGGGTAGAGTATGATTAAAACGTACTATACTGTCTATTTATAATTTAAATATTGCTAAAGCTATCCCTAGTAAAGAAGTAGAAAAAGCTCTAGATAATTACAGAGCTAATAATAAACATTATAAATTATATGCTAATAATAATAATTTAGGTTATTATATAGCAGGTTTATTAGAAGGTGATGGCCATATATCCCTTCCTGCTTTAGGTACTACTACTTTAAACCGAGTACTTAATCCTAGAATAGTCTTTACTTCACATATTAGTAATTTAGGTTTATATGCTTTGATACAATCTAAATTGGGTAATATAGGTCGTTTTCAAATGATAGGAAATAATACTATTCGTTATATTATTGGAGATAAAAATGGTATTATACTTTTTTATTACTTTGATATACGGTAAACTTAGAACACCTAAAAATATAAGATTTAATGACTTAATTAATTTCATTAATATCAAATATTCTACTAATATATCAGAAAGTTTATTAGATAGTTCACATTTTTCAAAAAATAGTTGGTTTACAGGTTTTACTGAAGCTGATGGACATTTTGGGATTAAATACATTGAAAGTAAAGCTAAATCAGATACTCGTAAGAGATCTGTTAGTGAAAATGTAAGTCTCAAATTTAGATTGGATCAGCGTTCATTTGATACATCTACATCTTCTTCCGCCCCGAAGGGGGCTAGACCTTTTATGGAAAAATTGGCTTTATTTTTATCTTGTAATCTTAAAAGTTATACCAATAATATGGGCTCAGAAATACTATCTGTAGGCGTATCATCTATAAATAGTATAACATTTCTTGTAGATTATTTTAATGAATATCCTTTATTAGGTGATAAGTTAAAAGATTATAAGAAATGAAAGGTTGTTTATGGTATGATTTTATCTAAAGAACATATTACTGATGAAGGAAGATTAAAAATTAGATCTTTAATAGGAAAAATATAAATAAATTATAAAAAAAAAATTATAAATTTTAATTTTAGACAGTTTTGGTGTTTTATGTGCCCTTTTTAAATTTAACTACTTGCTGAAAATTCTTATTATAAAAAGACAATCAGCAGGAAACGAACGGATGGATAAATATCCTAGTAGAGTCTTCAGAGACTATATGTTAAAATTTAATACGTTAAAAGTAGTATATTTAACCTATTAAGTAAGAGATAGTCCAAAAAATATATTTCTATATTTTTTTTTGACATATTTAGGTACATATCTTTTTTTTCACGCTTTATAGTTACCTAACGGCCTCTAATATATGGTTCTATAGGTGCCCTCTTTAAATTTGACTAATTGCTGGAAACTCCTAAATATTTTTCTTTTTTTTTTATAAAAAAAAAAAGAAGATTAGGAAGATCAGCAGGAAACTTCTAGATGTATTTGTGTTTAATCAAATATTATCTGTAGTATCTTCAGAGACTATGCGTCAAAAGCTAATAGTTTATAATTGATGTAATTAAGCTATTTCCCACTGGGAAATACCCTCAGGTATTAGTTAAAATATAGTCCGATCAAGGTAGTAATATCTTTATTTATTTATCAATTAAATGATAAATCTTTCAAATTGACTTATTTAGGTAACCATACCTTGGCTGTTCAAAGAGGTTTAAATCTAGGTGTAGCTTTATTCATAGTATCCGAAGGATGTTTCTTCGTTGCTATTTTCTGAACTTTCTTCCACAGTGCCTTATCACCTACAGTAGAATTAGGGGCTATGTGACCACCTTTAGGTATTGAAGCTATCAATCCTTTTGAATTACCTTTATTAAATACAGTATATTGTGTCATTATCTTAGCTGTTGATAATGTTGCTGTGTTGGTGAAAATCCAACTCTACGAGCTTAACTTAACTCCAAATCATTACTTTATGGACCTTCCTATATTACTATCTTTACCTTTATCGGTAACTCGGTCTTATCATGTTTTACCTTACTCCAAAAAGAGATGCAATAAATTAGTAGCTAAGAATTATTTAAATAGCTCTTGTCTTGATAAATTTTATAGATGATTCGTAGGATTCTCAGATGCTGAATGTAGTTTCGGAATATCTTCTATAAACAGTAAAACAAATAAGATTGAAGGTTTTTCTTTCAAATTTACAATAGGACTACATAAAGACGATGCAGGTGTTTTAAATACAATTAAAAGTAAATTAGGTATGGGTAAGATTTATTCTTACAAAGATAAACAGATTTTTGTTGTAACAAAAATTGATGAGATTAATAAATTAATCTCTATTTTTAACAAATTTACTTTAAATTCTAGTAAATACTTGGATTTTTTAGATTTTAAATTAGCTTTTACTTTATATCAGAATAGAGAAAAATTAACAGATGCATTAATATCTAAAATATTGGAATTAAAAAATAACATGAATACTAAACGTATTAATTTTAATATGTCAGAAAATCATGTTGTTATAACAAAAAGTTGATTATTAGGTTTTATAGAAGGTGATGGTTCATTTAGTTTAGAAAGAGCTACATTTGAACCTGTATTTTCTATTAAATTATCCGAAATACAACTTCCTTTATTATTAAAAATAAAAGAATATTTAGAAAATAATTTAGGTTTTGATTCATATTCTATGCATAAGTTAAAAAGTACTTCAATTATTTCAATAAGATCTGAAAAAGCTAGAGACACAGGTAAATCTCTTCCTTTAGCAGTACTTATGATTAAAAATGTACATGTTTTAAATAACTATTTAATTCCTTTTCTGAATAAAGAGGAATTTATGACTAAAAAAGGTAAAGATTTTTTAGATTTTAAAGTTATATGTAAGACTATCTACAATGGTGCCCACCATATAAAGGAAATAGCATCATTAGTACTTAAATTATCTTATACTATGAACAACTATCGGTTATCAACATACCAAGATACAGTAAATTATTTAAGTAAGGATGAAATGGATATGCTAATTAATGCAAAACCTACCATTGTACATCTTAAAGACGGTCGTCAAATCGACCATCTTACAAAAAAAGTAATACATCGTCGTTCAAGTAGTTGTATTTATGAAATAATTAAACCTTCAGGTGAAGTACTATTAATGCCTAATTTGGCTGAATCTGCCAAAATTATAGGTACAGGTTTTAATACTTTAAAAAGACATTTAGATGTCTTAGATAATATTTCCGACGGAGTAGTACTTAAAGACCATACTGTGAGAAGAATCCCTGTCTTTTACCCTATTGCTTCTGAGTAAATGAAATCCTCTTCTATCTTCTCTTATTCATATTGGAGGAAGGATTATACAAAAAAAATATTTTTATAGGAGTAAAAAAAGGAGCTGAGGTAAGGTTACAACCGAATCAGTTCTGTGCTTGTAGAAAAATTAGGTGAAAACGGTTAAAGGTATCCTAACCCAAGACCGTCGGCAGTTGTAAATGTCGCTACAGACTGGTTCACCGGGGCTGGGCTGAAATGCCCGTTCGAATGTACAGTCGGGCTCTAAGACGAGTGTAAAAATCGTTAGAAGTCAGGATTACCCATGCATACACAGCGGGTTCACCTTATACACAAAGGTCGTAGACTTCTTTAATATAATCTTCCTATGTTAGATATAAACTTTTTTTATAGTAGTATTTACTATAAAGAGATAAAAAGTTATGTATATTAATTAATTTTTAATAGAAAGGAGGCAGTAAGGTTGTACCTTGCATATATTAATTAGAGTTGGATATTATTATCATCTGGAATAACAGTAACTTATGCTCATCATTCTTTAATACAAGGAAATAGAAGTGGGGCTTTATATGGCTTAGTTTTTACTATTTTTTTAGCTGTTATCTTCACCGGCTTTCAAGGTGTTGAATATTCAGTTTCTTCTTTCACTATCTCTGATGGAGCTTTCGGGTCTTGTTTCTACTTTGGAACCGGTTTCCATGGGTTAACAATATGTGTAGCCCCTTATATATTTATATATATTTTACTTAAAACAAAAGAAATTTATAACTTTGAAACTTCCCTTACTAATATTGAAAGTAACAACAAATTGTTAATTTCTATCCCTTCTTACAGAGATAAAGAAGCTAATTCTTATTATTTAAAAAAAAATTTTTTAGAATGATTTGCAGGATTTACAGATGCAGAAGGTAATTTTAATATTAAAATTACTGGGTTAACTGAAAATACCTTTAAGAATGTCCAGTTTACATTTCAGATAGGTCTTCATAAAGATGATGAACCAGTATTAAATTATATTATGAATACTTTAAAATGTGGACATATTACTAAATCAAAAGATAGAATAAATTATTTTGTAAATGATAGAAATTCTTTATTACATGTAATATTACCTATATTTAACTATGTTAATCTTAATAGTTCAAAATATCATCATTTTGTAATATTTAAAAAAGCAGTTACTTTAGTAAAAGATAAAAGCCATTTATCTGATAAAGGTAAATTAGAAATAATTAAATACAAAAAAGAAATGAGTGATATGTCTGGTAAATGAATACCAAGTTCTATTAATAGTAAGATTAAAATTACTAAATTTTGATTAGCAGGGTTTATAGATGGAGAAGGGTCATTTTCAACTAATAAGTTTGTACCTAGATTTAAATTAGAAAATCATATTAAGGAGTTAGAATTATTTAATAAAATTAGGGAATTCCTTAATGTAGGTAATATGTTAACTTCTCAAAGAATAGGTAGAGTTAATAGTAACCCTACTATAGTATTAGAAGTTAATAGAATAAAAGAACTTAAAGAAGTATTAATTCCATTAATGTATGATAATGATACTATTATTTTAAAATCTTTGAAGTCTAATGATTTCTTTTTATGATTAAATTTAATTAATATATATTATAAAGGTTATCACACTATACCAGAAGGTATATATGTATTTAATGCAATTAAATTACATATTAATAAGTATAGAATAACAACTAATACTTCTTTACTTGATAAATTGCAACGTCTTTCTATTTATGAGATAGAAAATCTATTATCTAAACTTTATTTAATAGATAGTCCCTATGAAATTAAACAGGGAGTTAGATATTATAGAAATACTGATAAATTAGTAAGTGAAGCTACAAATCTTATTGTTATAGATAGTAGTGGTAATAATACTATTTATTCTAGTATTTCTGATTGTGCTAAAAATCTTAATATAGGTAGAAATAAGATTAAACAATGTTTAAGTACAGGTGAACTTTATAAAGGTTATAAATTTGTTTTAAGTTAATATATATTTTTTTTTATTGAAAATAGAGTCAATAGCAAGGAAGTCTTATTAAGATAATTTGCTGCCAAGTATATATTGTTAGGCAATATATAAAGGTTCAACGACTAGCCAATAAATATTATGTTACTTTAAATTTTAGTTAAAGTAAAAGAATGGCATTAAACTCTACATATAAAATATTAAACTTATGCATACGAAGTTTAATTAGATTAATATGAATAAATAGTCTGAACAATAATGTGAGTTATTGAAACATTTGTACATGTTATGATAGGAACAGCCTTTTTAGCAGTAGGTTTATGACGTGTATTAGCATACCATCAAACAGATAATCATCACTTAGGGTTAGAAGCAGGTATTTTATATTGACATTTTGTTGATGTGGTATGATTATTCCTATTCGTATCAATTTATTACTGAGGATCATAATAATATCGTATAAATTATCAAAAATCTTTATATTATATATAAAAAAATATATATAAGACATGATTGGAACAGCCTTTTTAGCAGTGGGTTTGTGACGTGTTTTATCATATCACCAAACAGACAATCACCATCTAGGTTTGGAGGCGGGAATTTTGTACTGACACTTTGTAGACGTAGTATGGTTATTCCTATTCGTGTCGATTTATTACTGGGGTTCATAAGAGATGTTAAATATTTTTTATCATTTACACCTCCAAAACCGGCAGGTTTTGTATGTCAACCTTTTATATAAAGTGGGTTTAGTAGTCGTAGGGTTATTTATATTTCTGCATCTTACATTTACATAAGATGCCCTGCCTTTAGTTTAGAGTCTTTAACAGCTCTAGCTGAATATAACTTCTCTTCTTGGTTACCCAATTTGGGTTCTTATTCTAATGTTGAAGTTCCTACTATAAATATCCCTAATTTTAAAATTATAGATGTTAACGAGTTAACATCTAGAGAGTTAGGGTCAAATTCAGCTATATTTAGTCCACATCCTTGATTTAGTTTAAATATTATAGCTCTTTGTTTCAATAAAGTTCTAGCTTACAAGTGCTTAATTTTACCTCCTTTGGTTTATTTCATATGTTTTGCAAAACAATCTATCAAAGCATATATAGATAAATTGGAAAAATTTATAGATAGTCTTTATGATTTATTTATTAAATATTTTAAAGAGTTGGTATATAAAGTTAATTTCTCCTTGCGGGCAAGAAAAAAAAGGAAAAATTCTAAACTTTTTATTAAAGGGTTTAAAATTTATTTTTTTTTATGTTTTACTCTTTTCATGCTTTTTCATAAAAGTCTTAAAAAAAGGGTTAACGGGCATATATCTATCTTGGTTGTAACTAGAAGGTAAGATATTTGATTATCCCTATAATAAAATTTTTCTATATTTTTCATTTAAGATATAGTCTCGGCCTAAAAAAATTAAAAGTTTTTTGAGCTTTATTTTTTAAGTCTACGATGACTAAGACGTATGGGAACCTTACTCCTCCTCTTGCGTAGCGGGAAAAAAATTTTTATAGGAAAATAAGGAGAAGACCTTTTAAGGTTAAAGCCTATATATAAAAAAAAACAAGTGGACATAATATTTTTTTTTATTATATTTAAATAAATATATTAAATATTTGGTTATGATTAGAACAGCCTTTTTAGCAGTAGGTTTATGTCGTGTATTAACATATAATCATCACTTAGGATTATAAGTTGGTATTTTATACTGACACTTTATATACGTAGTTTGATTATTTTTATTCATATCGATAATAAATAGTTAATGAACCCATTTAACACTCTTTACCTGAGTTAAAAATATTTTTAAAAACCACGCCTCGCAGGAGGCTGGGGAAGGTCCCGATCAGGGGGGGGCTGACCGGAGGGACAGCCTCCCTCGGGGACTAGTTAAATCTCTATATTTTTTTTCTTGATCTTCCCCGAGGGGTTCCCTTCAGGGTTCCCCGAGGGGGACTAGATTAAAAATAATACGATAATTTTAATGCATATCTATTTACTTTGATTTAAGGTATTAACTTTATTTTTTATAAAAATCATATAAATTTATACCAAATAAAATAATAAGTCAGAAAAAGTTTTTTTATTATTTTTAATTTAGTATATTGTAATTAATTTTTAAATATTTAATATTATATAAATTATATCTTAAAAAAAGTTACAATAATTCAGTTTTTATAAAAAAAATTAACTTAATTAAATATAATTTTTTTATTTAGTTAATTTGTGACATAACATATTTAGTACATAAAAAGATATATTTATTATTAATTTTACTACCTTCTCCCTCACCTCAGCAGGTGTGTATGAAGTTAGATAGTTATTTAAATATTATACACAAGATATAATTTGTATTATTAAGGGACATGTATACAGAAGGTTCTGTAATCTGATTGCAGATCAGACATCTGAGGTTCAATTCCTCCTTGTCTCTATATTTATAATACGAATCCTCCCTACTTTTAACAATTATATACTAAATAGGCTGAAGGGAGGGAAGTTGTATAGACCTTATAGGTACCTATAAGAAGCAAGGAAAAAAAAATTCTTATTAGCTTAATGGTAAAGCAGGATACTTCTAATATCTAGATCCAAGTTCGAGTCCTGGATAGGAATATGTTACTTACTTCTTTAATTTTATTATTATTGTCTAATGCCGTTACTACAAGACGTGATAAATCTATATTATATTCTCGTGTTGCAATTATAATATTATTATATTCAAGTTTATTATGTTACAATGGTTTAAATATACCATTTTTAGAAAAAGGAATTGGTTTATATGGGGGTTTATTTTATGCTAGCAGTACTACACAAATTTTCCATCTATTTGTATTATTGTTAAGTGCATCAATATTAAGCTTAACTGCTTTCTACCCTAGGAAAATATGATTAGAAAGCTATTCTAGCTTTAATCATTTAATTTTTTCTAAATTATTAAACTATAAAACAAAAATTATAAATAAAATGGGTGAACAGTTTAGAATTATAGAATATCCACTTATAATTTTATTTATAGTAAGTGGAGCTTTATTTTTAATGTCAAGTAGTGACATAGTTTCAATATTTTTATCTATAGAATTGCAAAGTTATGGTTTATATTTACTAAGTACCATATATAGAAACTCAGAATTAGCCACAAGCGGGGGTCTTACTTACTTCTTATTAGGGGGTCTATCTTCTTGTTTTATATTATTATCAACTAGTTTATTATATGCTAATTCAGGTACTACTAGTCTAGATAGTTTATATGTAATAACTAGTATATCAGAAACATCTCTTGATAATACAAACATACTATATTGATACAAGCCCTATTATATACATCTTTCTTTACTTATTATGTCAGTAGGATTTTTATTTAAGGTGAGTGCAGCACCTTTTCATTTCTGAAGCCCTGAATGATGATTTGGGAAATCGTCAATATCACTGTCATCGTGATTACGGGGAAAACTACCAAATTCCGGGGACGCCCTAGAACTTAAGGTACCAAGCCGTGGCCCAAAATCCATGTGTGGATGAGCTAATCACTCATGTAAGGTAATAAGTCTTAAGACTTCTGAAAAGAGAGTGGGTAATCGCGGATCTAAATCAGTCACTGGTTTATCATTAAATAAGCTACAAACTGTAAAAGAGCAACGAGTATACGGTAGTTGATACGATTTATCGTATTTAAGATGTACTCTATTAGGTTTCGAGAGAAACCGTTCAGTAAAAATCCCTTCTAACCAAATTATGCTAAGACAACTTTCTACAAATAGTAATAATATTAACATTAAGACTTCTTCTATGAACCTCCTTAATATACCTTGATTTGTTACAGGGTTTACAGATGCAGAGGGATGTTTCACCATTATCTTGCGAAAATCACCTAGAAGCAATACAGGTTGAAAAATCGAAGCTAATTTTATTATCAATCTTCATAAAAAAGATGTTGAACTCTTAAAACGTATTCAAGAATTTTTTGGTGGTATAGGACGTATAAGCAAAGAGAGAAACGGTTGTCGTGACTTTACGGTCAGTTCTTTAGATCAAATTATCACAGGAATTCTCCCTCACTTTGACAAATACCCTTTAATCACTCAAAAGTTTGCGGATTATCTTCTATTTAGAGAGGTTGTTATGATGATGAAACAAGGTAAACATTTAACATCTGAAGGTTTAAATGCTATCATTAATATTAGAGCTTCTATGAATAGAGGATTGACTCCTGCATTAAAAGAAGCTTTCCCTAATTATGTTCCTGTGTATAGACCTTTAGTAGATATTCACAAGTTGCTTCCATTTCATCCTTATTGAGTTGCAGGTTTTGCCTCAGGTGATGGTTATTTCATGGTTAAATTGAGAGTTAATCCTGCTTATACAGCAGGAGGTCGTATTGAGTTGGCCTTTGTTTTAACTCAACACTTCCGTGATATGCCACTTATCAAATGTTTAGTTGATTTCTTTGGATGTGGGCAGGCTTATTCTTATAAGGAGTATGCAGAATTTAAGTGTCGTACTTTCAAGGATATCTATGAAAAGATCTTGCCTTTTTTCTTTAAATATCCTGTTATAGGTGTGAAATCAAAAGATTTCGAAGATTGAGCCAAGGTTGTGGAGATTAATACCAAGGGTCATCTTACTAAGGAGGGGTTTGAACAAATTCAACTGATTAAGGCTGGAATGAATAGAGGGAGAGAAAATGTTTAATAGTTTTATTTATGTTACCTCATACTTTTTATTTATATAAACATATAAAAATTGTCTTATCTTGTTATATATTATATTTGTATAGAGTTATTCAGCTAATTTGTAAGATAAATTTTACTTCCAAGGATGTGTATGACGCTATACCTACTATAGTTACAACATTTGTAGCTATTGTTGCTAAAGTATCTATATTTATTTTCTTCTTAGGGTTAGTGCATTATACTAGCAAATCATTATTTTCTTTCAATTATTCATGAACTACTAGTTTATTATTGAGTTCCTTATTATCATTAATAGTGGGATCAGTACTTGGTCTAACTCAATTTAGAATAAAAAGATTATATGCGTATAGTACAATTTCACATGTAGGTTTTATACTATTAGCTTTAAGTGTATATAGTATAGAATCAATACAAGCCTTTATTTTCTACTTAATGCAATATTCCATCGCAAATTTGAATGCGTTTATTATTTTGATTACCATTGGTTATTCATTATATCTTTATGTAAATAATAATGATTCTGATTTACAAGATAAGAATAACTCCCCTATACAACTTATTAGCCAATTAAAAGGATACTTTTATATAAATCCTCTTTTAGCTTTAAGTTTAGCAATAAGTCTTTTCTCTTTTGCCGGTATTCCTCCTTTAATGGGGTTCTTTGCCAAACAAATGGTGTTCAGTGCCGCATTAGATAGTGGTTATATTTTCATTACTTTAATTGGTATTCTTACAAGTGTAGTAAGTGCAGTTTACTACCTGGTAATTGTAAAAGAAATTTTCTTTGAAAAACCTGATCATAAGTTAAATTCAGAATTAAATGATTTAGTACTTACAGGTAATATTATTAATCGTGCAGGGTTAATACATAAATTTACATACAATGCTGATAATATTAAATTGTCAAGTTCTAACACTATAATAATCTCTATATTAACTCTTATTATATCATTATTTATATTTGTACCTCAAGAATGATTAAGCATGGCTAATATTTTAGCCCTTATTATGTTTAACCCTTAAATATGACTAGTACTACATTTTTCTTAGTTTTCATTCCTATATTAGCAATTATTCTTTTAGCTGTTAATTTAATTCTGGCTCCACATAGCCCCTACGAGGAAAAAGGAAGTGCGTTCGAGTGTGGATTTCACTCATTCCAACAAACTAGATCTCCCTTTAATATATCTTTCTTTATTTTTGCTCTTCTATTTTTACTATTTGATCTTGAAATCCTTTTAGTTTATCCTTACGTAGTTAGTGCTTATACAAATGGTTCTTATGGTTTAATAATAATGCTTATTTTCTTTGTTATGTTAACTTTAGGTTTTGTATTTGAATTAGGTAAAGGAGCTTTAAAAATTGACAGTAGACAAAATGAATCTTTATTTAATAAAGGTAATAATTATTATCATTTTAATATAAAAAAATAATAATACATAAAAAAAGCTTTTATTTCTTCCCTCCCCCCCCCCTC